>JARHVA010009464.1:305000-312508 GCA_037957365.1 Torreya grandis | reverse complement strand
ATAAGAAACTAATATTTGATCTATTTGAGGAGGTTTGAAGTTTAAGTTGTTGAAAGATGTGATCAAACTATACTCTAAAATAATATTTAAGTGGGTTATATTAACCCATAGGTCTTTAGTCCTATAAGTGGACATTTATGGAACCTAAGTCATATGAGGAGTATGTTTAATAAGTGTGAAGGATGATACAGACCCCTAAAAAATTATGTGACCCTTGAAAAAATCCATTATACCACCAAAAGAACATGTCCATACATAGAATTTTCATGAGTTGATTGTGTATATAGTCCATATGAGTAAATGGAAAAATTAGATATGACATGATGTATGATTATAGGTCCTATAAGCTATTAAGAGGTATTAGACAAGAATAGAAAATTTGATAAAATATAAAAGTGTCTAAGGTTCAATAATTGACTCTCTAACAACCTATACTATCAAAATAAGGACCTATAGGCCCTATACCTATAGGTTATCTTTTAGATTTAAATATAATCGATCTATAGACAATTAAAAAACAAGGTTAAATCATATATATTGTATATAGGTAAATAATTCATAGACTCATGAAAACATACAAGTGTTTGAAATCTAATGAGGGTCAGATATGACTGAGTTCATAGTCCTAAAGGACTACCTAAAGGTATATGTAAATAATTGAGAGGGAGAGGGTTTGATAATTTCATGAGACTCCATGAATTTTTATTACTTTAGAGTGTGAGGGTAGAGTTGAGAAATCCTAGCTCAAGACTCAATTTTCAAACTATTTTCTAGTAGTCACTTACAACCATTTATTAAATGAGCTAGAAACATATGAATGGTTATCTTGAAGGTATAAGGTCATTAAAAAGTGTCAAGAGTTTAAAATAAGTTGATTATCTTATCAATATGGTGTATAAGGTCTTTATCTTATACATTGATTTGGATAAAGATCCTAAAACCTCAAGTTTGCAAACCAAACCTAAATGAATGCCTACAGATCTACTAGAGAGATCAACCCAAATTCAAGCTGAAGAGAAAAGGAAGAACATGTATAAAATGTTTTTTGGAACCTAATTAGGATTTAAAAATACTTCAAGATTCACTAAGAGGATCATTTATGTGGAAGTGAGGTCCTAAACAAAGAATGCAATCAAACTTCCCTATAGACACCTACAGGCTGCATTCAAGATCATGCTAGTTCCAAGCCTAAAGACAAAAACACAATATGTATGAATAAAATTAAATCATATATAAGGTTGAGAAAAAAGTGATATGGTTATTTTGATACAAAATTAAACATGATTAAATGACAAATGAGGTTGGTCAAAATAGAGTTTAAAACCTTGCATACATAGTCAACAACACTATACTCAAGTCTTCATAATTTATGAGAGTTTTCCTTGATTAGAGAAGGTTAAGGTTTATAAAAAGGTATAAATGAATAAATATTATTTGAAAATAGTTTAATATTTCAATAATCATGTCATTTATATCATCAAACTTAATAATAATAATAATAATAATAATAATAATAATAATAATAATAATAATAATAAGGTCAAAACCCTATATAAGCATAATAAGCTTAATACCACATACAGGGAAATCTAAGTGTAGTGATGAGGAAGGAAGGTTTGGTGACCATGTTATGAATGTTTTAATATGTTTTAAGGTGAAAAAAGTTGTTTAAAACCCTCCAGTTATCATTCAAAATAAAATCAATCAATAAATATATCAATTAGGCCTATAAGACCTTCCTCGAGTTTCACTCATGTAAGACTACATTTCAAGGTAGGTTTTCTCCAACTTGATGTGACATTGACCATATACATGAAAATAAATGGATTTTATATATGTTAACTAGGTATTAACACTTAAGAATTGTGTTTTTAGTTAATGGGTTAAGTCTCTAACCTACATGAACATAGTATAAGATCCCAAATCCCTCTCTTATGGCTTGTTTGCAACCTAAGAGTCAAATTCTCATACTCATAACTTTCATGAGGTTTTTCATGGGACATAGTGGTGCTTGGAGTTGATGGATGGGTCCCCTAAAAACAATATTATGGTATTAGGAGAGAGAAAGAGGATTTTTATTTATGAAAAATCCTTAAGAATAAAATATGCATAAAACCCTCCTAAAACTATGATAGTGACCAGTTGAGAGAAATGGAATTATAAAGCACATTAAATGAAATATTTTTATCCTAAAATAGCTTGTATGTTGTTAAGGACTCAAATTGTATCTTCCATGAGTAATATCTATATACTTATAGTTGTACATTCTATAATAAACACAATATTTTGCATGTTTTGTAGGGGTTTTTAGAAAAAAGAACTTTAAAACCATTGGAATAGGTAAAATTGGATGTATTTAATCATTTAAATCCAAAAATAATACACAAAATATTCTATAACTGTTCAAGCAAAGCTTTTTTCCAAGGCAATGTCAAACAAGCCTAAAATGAGATTAGGTGGTAAGGCCATTTCATGGTTCTCACACTTACATACGGTATCAAGGCCTCAAATTTAACATGGAATTTGGTTATAGTCAAAGTAAATTTAATCACATGATTTTATATGATTTAAATTTTTTTGGATAGTATGGAGTAGAAAAATAGGGTTCTAGGCAAGGAGGAGTAATTGAGGCCTAATTGAGGACAAAGAAAGGCATAGGAAGGGACTTCCACTTAGAATCTAAAAATTAAATTTGACATGAATATTTAAGGTAATAATAAGTCCTAAAATATATTATTAGTTTATAAATATCCTTTTTACATCCTTATACACAATGAGGTTTATAAGTTCTTAGGGCTACAATGAAAATAGGTCTAGTGAGAGCTTGAGGAGTAAAATGGGGTCTTGGGAGTTGTTACAAGAACCAAAATGGATTATTTAAATTATGATAAGATATTTAAACTCCATAAATGGATATAGAGTGACATGGAGAAGATGAACTCAAATTTTTAGCCTCTTGGACCAAGCTAGGCATGGGAAATGAGGAGTTTCAAGACACCTAGGCATATAAATGATGAAATGTCAATCAAAGGAATTTACTAATTTATGGTAATGTGTCAAATGATAATTTATGAAGTCATTCATGGAAAATTTATTATTGATAATTCCATATTTCACTCTTTTTATGCAAGTGCAATTTTCAAGAAGATAATCAAGATGTGAATCTAAGTTATAACTCTTACACCACTTGGAGGATTGAAGCATATACAAAATTTATACACGTCTTTGTAATTATATTTATGAATATTACATAACACCTTTATTTTTGTAACTCATGGTGGACACTTGGCATTTCCATTCTACTACTCCTCTCTCTCCTCTCTCTCTCTCTCTCTCTCTCTCTATATATATATATATATATATATATATATATATATATATATATATATATATATATATAAGTAGCCACTTTTGGTTTTGAAATTATATTTAGGACCATTTTTTAACTCTTTTATTTTTTTAACTCATGGTGGAGACTTGTTAGGCCCCTTATAGTACTCCCTTCTCTCTCTTCTCAATTATCTATATAAGTATCCACTTTTGGATTTTTAAATAATCCACATTTGGTATGGTGAAGCCTTGTTAGTTTGAGTATTGTTTTTACCTTTGAATAAAATATTTCAAGATGTTTTTGTGTTCTCAACCTTTTTATAAATGTGTGAAGTAGTTCATGGTTGAATTAAAAGTGATAGTTATCTATCCTTATGTTCATCTCACTCTCTCATGATGTGTGCAAGTAGTCTATCATCTAATAGGTCACATGAAGTGTAGTTAGTTTTTAAAGTATTTATTTAAGTGTAATAAAGAGTAATATTGTCTATAATTATACCCTATATTCATCTACCTTTAGAAATTCATTGCATCTTACCTTCATGTTGAAACACTTTTATTAAAAAAACCTTTGGTGTTGAGATCAATTTTGTGAATCACCTTTCATAGTAAAATTTGTTGGTAGTCTTCTGGAGTTAAAATTGGTGTATCACCTCTCTTATGTTAGTGTTAATCCATTATATCCATTTTTTTTCACATCAAGTAGACTAATGGTTTGTTGTAGGGGTGGTGCAAGGGAGTTAGCCCTTCAATATAGAGACTCATCTCTCCTATGGGTCACCCACAAATTGATAGATGTTTCCATGTTATATAAATTAAATGATTCTTGGTGTAAATTTTATTTATAACAATTTTAACATGCCAATGGGTATCGTTGTTGAAGAAGTTTTCAAAGGTAGATGCTGACCTTGGCAAATTTGAAGTTGTAAGGCTTCCTTCATCCATCATTTGGTGACTCCAACACTTATTATCTCTTTTTTTAGACTAGTTCTTCAATTTCATGCCTAAGATAAATAAAATATCTTATAATAAAGACATTAAATTTTAATTTCTAGAGTTACATTATTATTATCTTAGAGCAAAGAGGTATGTTAATGCCCATCCATACTCTAAAAAGTCTTTGGCTACTCACTTACACATTGGAAGACTTTTCATGGGTCCAACTTGTAATATGGCATCCCAAAGGAAACTACACTTTGTTTCCTTAAATTTACATATTCCTTTACTACCTTATAACTATAATGGGTTCCCTATGTCAGGGCCCTAAAAAATGTGCCTTCATACACAAAAGAAGCTGCCACTACTCCTGTTGAGAATATAAGAAACATTGCTAATATTTATAATATTCATAACATCAATGAAGAGGATGTTTCGATCATTTTTTTAGTTGTATCTTTCAAGTTAATATTACTTTATTGGTATGGCACTATGGCTTGTAACTATATCACTACTTTGGATGAATTGGGTGATGTTTTGAGAAGGAGGTTTGAAGACAAATTTGACCACTTATATTTGAACAAGAAACTAAATAAAAATAAAAAGAGAAGCTCAAGATGAAATTAAAATATTCAACACAATATTCAAAATTACTTGGGATAGGATCCCACTCTGGGTATGTCCTATTACTCATCATGTTTTCCTTTACTACCTTAAGGCTTTAAATTATGATATCTCTATGATGATTTAATCCATGGTAGGGGATAATTTTCCTAATGATTATGAGAATAAAATAAGGGATAAAAAATGACTTATTAAATCTAGGAAGACATCCCCTAAACCTAACATGATTTTATTTCCTAATGTGCAAGCTCCTTTGCCTACCATTAATCCTATTCCCACACCCAAGCTCAAACAAGCTTCCCCTAATCAACCAAGAAAGTAAAAGGAATAAGATATGATTAAGGATCTTATAAAATAGACTAAATATATTAAGAGTAAATAAAAAAAAACATTTGAGGTCTCTTTAAGGCCATTTATATCCCTACCATTCTTACCAAGCTCCTAGATAAAATTTTCAAGGTCAATTTTAAGGACAAGAGTAACTAACTCAAGTGAGGCAACACAATGGGAAAAATAAAAATGTTTATTATAATTATAAATTAATTATACCTATCTAATAAAACTTGTAAAATATAATAAAGATAAACCTTCATGGGAACATACTTATGAGTCTTTCACTTAGACAAATTATGAATTTAATAAAGCATATATGGCTCAATATGGAACAATGCTTTCCATGACACGAGATGATATGCCTCATGGAGGAGAAAAAATTGGAAGATGTGATAAATTTATTTATTCCTTGATGAATTAATATTAATAAGACTCATGTATAGTCAACTATCAAGGAAATATCAGTAATGGATTAAGATCCATAGCTATAAATACAAGGTCAAAGAAGAGAGCAGTTGAAGAAGTCTAAGGAGAACGTAGTGTGAAAAATGTGAAATATTAAAAACCTCAAGGATTATTTATTCCAGATTCATACAAATAACTTAGTTAAATTATAAAACTCATAATGTTAGAGATCCTTCTATGCCTTCTACACATCAAGTTTCACAAGGTAGTGGTAGTGTTATAGTTCCTAAAGGACATGAGAAAATTGTATCTCTCCTATGAATATTTTAGAATAGGTGAATAAGGTTAATTTCAACATTAAAATTTTGGAAACACTATAAATTTTGAGATAAATATACCTACTCCAAAATGAGCTCTCCAAGATCAATGCATCATCTAGGTAGCCTACTGAAAGATGATTAGTTTTGACAAATGAAGTGAAGACAAAAGATGGGAAGACATTAAAATATGAAATTAATGATACAAACTCCTCAATTATACCTATCCATCATCATTATAGACTCATTGGTACATAATTTCTTAATTGATAGTGGAGAAAGTGCATCTATCATGCCTAAACAAGTGGTAAACAAGTTGAAATTTAAGTATGAGTCACACTCCAAGGGGGTGTTGCAATTAGATGGATTAGTTTCCAAGATGGTTATAATTATTAAAGGTTTATAGTTCACTCTCCATGCTTTTCCTACATTTTATATCTCTCGATATGTGGTGGTTGTATATGTGCCACCTCACTTTTCCCATTACTTGTTAAGGGACTTCACTTCCAAGATTGGAGGGTACTTGACTTCATATTGGTCCTACATGACATTTAGGACCAGGTATGGTGCTAAAGTTTATATAAATTCTAAAACACTATCTAAGTTTCATGTGGATCCGTATGTGCCTAATACTTCAAACATCAAATTCAACATCAATGATGAAGAAGACTATCCTAGTGATCAAGAACATCTAACACATCTTGATGTCATAGCTAACCTATACCTTGATGAATGGGGAGTTGATCAACATGGGTTTTATATATAAAATAATATTGAAGAGATAGGTCTTGGAACATATATCATTAATGTAGAGGATTATGAGTTTCCTAAGGTAAATCTTGATGATCCCCTTCGACAAGCTAACTAGGGTAATTATTTTTTGTATATGGATGATGATGATGAGTTACTAACAACATGATATCCAAGAAGATGATGCATTTATGCCTAATAAAGAAGAATATATTCATGTATATGATAGTCAATAAGGACATAATGATCTATGGTAGTAGTATCATGACATAATATATGAATTTGAACAAGTGGGATAGCTCTCCCTTAAAAGAAACATGATCTTGTTGATAGGATCAATGATGAACCTAGTGATCATAAAGAGGAGTGTCAAGTAATTTTAAAGCATAGTGCAGTATTGGAGGAATATAATCAAGTCAAGGAAGAATATTATGTGAGGAGTAACATAGACCTCAGTCTAATCTTAATATACTTGTAAATATGTCAAGCCAACAAGAAGGCAAGTTTGATTCTTTTAAACATCAAACATATCACAATCTATATGAGGGTGAAGTTGAGAAGAGTTTCATGACTCTTAAGAAACAAATTGAAAAGCATTAAATGACCATGAAAGAGAAATTAGGATGCAATGTCATGTAAACCTCAAGGAGAGATAAAATAACCCTTTAAAGGAGTTTCAAATGATGCACCTTTGGCTATCAAAGGTCTTATGAGTGGTAAGCCATTTGATCATCTTCATAAGAAAGTTTTATTTGAAAATAATCCATCATATGGTTATTCATTATCATGGAGTAGCTATGACTCTAAGAATAA
>JARHVA010009464.1:272500-297500 GCA_037957365.1 Torreya grandis | reverse complement strand
AACTCATATGCCACTTGGAGGATTGAAGCATATTTAGAAGTGAGACACATAGATTTGGAAGTTTTTTTAGGATATTTATATACCTCCTTTTTTTTATAAATAATTGTGGACACTTTTTAGTACCTTTATGCTTCACCCCTCTCTCTTTCTTCTCAATTCTCTATATAAGCAACAACTTTTAGCTTTGTAAACAATTCACATATGGTATGGAAAATCCCTACTAGTTTGAGTACTAATTTTTCCTTTGAATAAAATATTTCAATCTAGTTTTGATTTCTCAAATTCTTGTATAAGGGTGTGAATTATATCATGATTGAATATGAAGTGATAATTATCTCTCCTTGTGTTCATCTCACTCTCTCATTTTTTATGCAAGTAGTTTGCCCTCTAATAGGTCACATGAAGTTTTAGTATGTATTTAAGTGTAAGGAAGAGTAGTAGTGTCTACAATTAGATCTTATATTCATATACCTTGATAAATTCATTTCATCTTACATTGATGTTGAAAAACTTTTGTTAGAGAAACCTTGGGTGTTGAGATCAGTTTTGTGAATCACCTTAATACATTATATCCATTTTCTTGAAATGTAAGTAGACTAGTAGTTAGTTTTAGGTGTGGTGCAAGGGAGTTAACCCTTCAATCTAGAGACTCATCTCTGCTATAGATCACCCACAAATTTAGAGATGTTTCCATGTTACATAAGATTAAAGGAAGCTAAAGTGGACCTCATTTAGGGTGAAATTTTCATTTATAACACATATATCATAGTGTTTTATAGAGTCCTTAGAGTAGGATAGGTCTATTGTTATAGTGTCTAAACACGTGCATACTCTCCCTTAGAGGTCATTACTAGAGAGACCATTGCATCAACAATGCATCATAGATTTTAGAGGACCTTCCTCTACTAATTTTAAGTTGAGATAATTTATATTGGGGTATACAATTTCTTAACACAAGAAATATACATCACCTATATATTTTACATATACTATATGGGTCCCTAAGACCCCTACAGTTCATAGGGCATCATAGTTAGTGTTGTAACATCATAGCATCATTACTAATGTAGCTTCAGGTTTAGATTTTATGACACACTAGATCATGGGCTCATAGTTTCCATTTCACATTACATGCATGATCATAGTTCCCCTATTTGATATAGGTCACAGTGATGGTGACTATCCTATGAGACTCATTGGTTAGTATGGTTCCTACTCTTGTACATACTTCCTTCTCTCTCTCTTACTTTTTGTACATAGTTTATTTTCATATGCTTCTACATAAATTATACTCAAAAAACACAAAATCAATATAATAGGAGAAAATATAAAAACATTCAAATATTTCAAAAATATAAAATTTTATATATTGTATGCATTGATATGCTTACATTTCTACTACTTCCAAATAGTACATATTTTTTAATTATCCTAGTATAGTGAATTTTATGTTACACATATGCTCCACTTATTCTTATCGAGTGCTTGTAGATTCTAGATAGGACTCCGGTCCACTCCACTAATTTAGAGTAGATATCATCTACCCATTATAGGAATTTACACTAATATAGGGTTATATATTTGATACATCTTCCAATGTGGGGGCATCTCCTACATAGTTACTATAACTAGATTTTATCTTTACATACTATAATTCTAGTTTATGCATTGATTTATCTTGATGTTGATAATTTATCATCATTAATTATATTTTTTTTCCAATTATCACTAGTTAGACTCATTATATATACATCATGGAATTTACATCAAATTTTTATTACACAGTTATACATGGTTTCATTTTTAGTTCCTCGATTAGACTTAATTATGTTTCTTATCCTTCTTCTATTTTGAGGGAATTTGAATATGCCATTATTCCTTGGATTATATGAAACTTATCTATTTATATGCCTTGGACATGTGCCCAAGTCCCTTGTGTGTGCTATTTCATTCTTCTATATGTAGACATTTGAACATGTCCTTCTATGTGGCTCTGTGCCAAATTTCTTGTTGTTTTTGTATGTGGGCATTTGAACATGTATTTATGTCTTCATTCTTTAATTTATTAGAATGTGCCCATATCCCTTGTATTATGGCCCCTTGGCCTACCTTTTGTATTCATAATATGTTTGTATGTTTTCTTCTTTGTATGATTCTACACCATGACATTTACATTTTTTTATTACACACATACACACACACACAAGTTTTCAATGCCATGATGGATATCATGCATCTACCTATCCTATTTGGGAGCATTAATAGACATCATGTCACATTCCCTTAGGTACTTAATTTGATTTACTATTTTTATACATTAGTTACATCTATCTTGACACCCTTATGAAATGTTAGATTACAACATACGTCTTACATTTTCTACTTATGATTAGATACATTTACATTATAATGTTATGATTTACATTATATTGGAATATCATGACAATGCTCTCGCTAACACATTTTATAGAGCTAATTTTTAAGAGGGAAGCTCTTCCATATATCTCACAACTATCTTCAAAAAAGGGGGCATTTACAAGGGTTGTCAAAGAGATTAATATCCTACATTGATTTTCACATATACATTTCAACACATAGGCTTAGTTTTAGACATCAAACTTAGGGCATACACAACAAAATAGAGTCTCAACAGTCAGTTCAAAACATACATAAATTATACCAGGTAGTCATTAGCATCTAGATTGGGATGCTAATACCATAGGGTGTTACTATACACTATAGGGCACTACTATCTGGTAACCCTAGCTTCAGGCCAATCTAGATCATTTAGACCAATACACCAAGTACAATACATATTTACATAGATAGAGTCATAGGTTTGGTAGTTATGTTAAAATTTAGTTTAGATACATTCATTTCATCTCATATTCATACCAATTACTTGTATTTGGGGGCATCATGTGTGGCATCATCACTCATATATTCATATTAGTTATAATTGATTAGCTATTAAATTCTTAATTCATATTAACTATAACTCAAATATTAGATTGGGGACATCTATGTGGCACATTAGTTTCCATATACTCATCTTTAAATAGATTGGTCAGATGGAATGGATGACTCCATATCACTATCTATGATGTATACACTTCCTATCACATTCAATATTATCACCATATTAATTCATTAATCCATCTACAGTGGTTGCCATTCCTGAGTGGCTCGAAGCCGCTTAATATACTTGAGTGGATGTGGAGCTAAATACATAGTTAGATTAATCAATTAGATACTATCATCACTTTGTGAAATATAGTTAAAAATGCATCTACTTCACATAGGGTTAAATGATGGAGTCATGTACTAATTTATTTCTTGATCCATCTACATGAGAGGGTTCAACACACTTATAGTCTTATCCAAGATTCTCACACAGACTAGGATCCACCAAGTAGGGGTAGGCAATGATGGAGTCAAAATTGGATTGAGTTCTTAAGCCACCCATATGAGGATTGAGTAAGCCATCAACTCATTTTAATATATTCAATGATATGATCACTATGTACATTCACACACACACAAAGGTTGTCACCATGTTCATGCATTGGTTCATGTATCTAATGAGGTATATCCATTCCTTTCCTCTCTCTTTACTTAATTATTTCATTTTAGCATAGTCTTTTACTTTTGATTATCTCTTCAGTAAGGAATGATTTTTGCATGTTCCATTGCAATACATTGCTTTAGATATTTTTCACATATGAATACCTAGACTCACATACTCAAACATAACTACATGGGATTCACTTCTAATGTAAGTCTAGATACACTTCTTTTCATTTATACTAGTCATTTTTCTTTGCTAGATTACTAGTATTAATAGGTGGAAATGTAATGACCTAAAATTAGTAATTGGATGTTGAGAGTGTAGCTTGAGTTACAAAATCCCTAGGCTAGCCATATAACTATCCTTGAGCATTAGATTTATATTTTTATTCATTCAACAAAACATAGTCACCTACATCTAGTAAAGACATAGTCCTAGAAATATCATCCTAGATCCCAATCAAACTCTCTCAGTAATCTTACAAAAGGGCATTAACACCATAATTGGGACACTATAGCCACATGGTGTTAGTGTCCCCAACTAGGCACTATTGATCTCGGTCCTAGATCTTCCCAAAACATAGTTGTTCAAATGTGTGCCCCTCCTATGGTTGGCCTAAGCTCATTTTCTTATTTGTAAAAGCAAAAAAACCCTATAAATACAAGTCTAGTCCACCTTTATTCACTATATGGGAAATATATTTAAACTAAAGGAAAAGTTTTGAAAAATTAAGGTATTTAATCCCTATTCTACCCTATTTTATACATACTACCATCTACAATAACCCTAAGTCTAGTTTTCAAGCATTTCAAATCTCAAGCACATTTAAAGCATCCAAGTCCACTTTCATTCTACCATTAAATTGTATATACATCAAACACTAGGTGGTAAAACTACATTAAATTTGATCCCTCCTTGAAGTACTAGTATGTAGGCAACTCTCTATACAAACGGGTGTTGAGGATGTCTAGTCCATCCTACTAACACACATAAAATTATTGATTATGCCATATTTTTAATGAAATTAGAGTTTTCACATCAAATCATGTTTTTCAAGTAAAATATAGAGCTACAAGTTTTAGTCACATAGGAACAAGACATATAAACATAGGCACAAGTGCTCACCCAAAATAGGAATAGTCCCACAAAGGGGACACTAGCACCACATTAGGGACACTACAAATAAATGGTGCTACTATTCAAACTAGGCACTACTATCTATTGAATAGATGAATACTAGAATCATATTGATGACAAATAATATTATCCATATCTCAAGTTTTAGAACCTAGATCATTCACAATAGTTAGTCTTTAGATAAGTCTCTATTTATCCCTATTTGTTTTTATTTATAAAAAGTCAAACAAATTTAAAATCACAACAAATTAGTATTAATTATTTCATACTTATTTAACTGATTTAGACATCTTGGCCCTTTAACCAAACATAGGATTGTGTGTGTAAAACCCTAAAAGGTTAAATTAGTTAATTGGTTTTTATTTTTTCAATTCTATTGTAGCCCTCAAGTCTACATCTAAAATCTGATTTTCCAAGACTAATTTTATTTCTTGGATTTATTACATAAATGTAAATATGGACGAGATGTATATTTTATCGTCTATTAATTAAATAAAATTCACCTTTTATAAAAAATATTTGTTTAAATTAAATAATAATAAAATTATATTAATTAATTATTAATATAATATTATTAAATATATTAACTAAATAACTATTAAATAATATAAAATAAATAATATGTAGTAATTTTTGTATGACAAATTAATCAAAATTATTAATAAATTATTATAAGAATATTTATTAACTTAATATATTTAATAGTATGAATTAAAATATATTTAATTTTTTAAACTAATTATCATGATATGAAATATTTTAAACTGATAAATAAAATAATAAATATTATTCAACCAAATAATTTACTATTTTTTTGGTTGTTTATAATTATATTTGGAGGACATATATACTAGTGGTTTTAATTTAAAGATTTTCATGCTATCCTTTTTATCAAATAAATTTATGTTAACATTATCATCTTATGAGTCATTAAATTCACTTCCATACTTTGTATAAAATTTAACATAACCGATCTTTATGTGAAGTCCATAAAGGCATTTTCCATTCTTAAAACACATTTAACCATAGTTATTTTAGACTATCTACCATAAGTTATTTTGGTTATCATTTTATTCACATATGAATCATAGTCTATGAGAATCATTGCTTCCATATTTACACGGTGAGTTGTGATAGTGTTTCGTAACATGAAATGTGCATATTTCGGTGGACATATTTTTTCCCTCTTATAAAACATGTACCATGATAAATTAATAAAAATAAATATTTTCCATCATTGGGTATATCTAATAAAAAAATATATTATTTATTAAATTTTACAAGTGCAACATATATTTATTATTGCATAATTTGTTATTATATTTTTCTTATCAAATGCCCATACTTGTTCATGATTGGCATTTAGATTATCATAATAATTTTAGGAATATATGTGTTTTAATCTAATCCTTTATAATATATAAATAAAATATTAGCTTCTTCATATTCATTGTTATATCCCAAGTTCTTCACAATTGAGTTTTATGATTGTCCATATTGTGTGTATTTTTTTAATAATTAATTTTAATAAATATATTTATATTTATTTATACATCAAGATTGAAACTAAATAAAAATGAACTTACTATTATTAAAATCAATTTTTTGATTCAATAATTAATGGATGTGTTTTTACTAAATTCTGGTTATAAAAATATCTTAACCCAACTATTTTTTGTAATCTCAATGGTAATAGCCTAGAGGTGAGTGAGTTAAGTGTTAGGAGTGGGAGGTTTCAAGGTCTATTCCATAGGATTCCACTCTCTATCATCATTCCCATAATAAGTTATGATGAGATAATCATAAAAAGTATCCAAATGTAATGGACTACTAGCTCAATGTTCAATGCAATGAGGGTCAACACATGGCTTAAAACATGTGTTCAATGAAATGAGGCAAGCCCATATCTCATGGTGAGGGATACTATTCACTATTGGTTTCATGACATTCTTGTTATAAAAATGTATTAAACCAATTTAAGCCTAGTGATGATATCCTAGTAGTGAGTGAGTTGAGTGTTAGGAGTGGGAGGTCTCAGGGTCCATTCTCTAGGGTGCCTACCGTATATCATCATTCCCACACTAATATATAGTGGGTTATTCATGAAAATTGTCCAAATGCAATATAATATTGGCTCTATGTTCAATATGATGGGGGTTGACATGTGGCCAAAAACCTATGTTCAATGAGATGAGGCAAATCCACAGCCCATGGCTAGGGATGTTATTCACCTATATTTTGATGACATTCTAGTTAAAAAAATGCCTTGACACCACATTTTTCCTAGAGATGATATTATAGTGGTGAGTGAGCTAAGTGTTAGGAGTGAGAGGTATCATGGTCCTTTCCCTAGGATGCCCACTATCTAGCACTATTTCCACACTAATCTCAATGAGCTATTCATGAAAATTATCCAAATTAAATGGAATACTATCTTAATGTCCAATATGATGGGGGTTAGCACATGGATTAAAACATATGTTTAATGTGATGAGGCAAGTCCACAATATATGGCTAGGAATACTAATCACCACTAGTTTGATGACATTTTAATTATAAAAAATATCCTAACCCATTTTTTTGCCAATGAGATTAGATGAGTTGGTTAAGTGGTTTAGTTGTTCCAAGGCTCACCTAGGTTTAAATATATAGGAGGTCATATGAGGTCATTTGTGGATCATTGAAGCAAGTTGAGGCTATTATTGAAATATGGGTCATCATTGGTCATTGGAGTGAGTTTTAAGCTGGTTTTGATTATTGCTAGAAGCTAGGCCAGTCATAGCTTAGTAGTTATTGGTAATAGCTAGTAATATATGGTACTTGTAGTACTCATATGAAATGGGGATTTGGGCCTTAGATTATGTCCCAAACCAGTTTATGGCTTCAATTAAAAGCCTTAACCTAGAAAAAAATTATTTATGTTAGAAGTTATTTTTCCATTTCCTCTCCAAAATAATATTTTTTCTTAATATTTTTTTATCAAATGTCATCGACCATATAATGTTGATTAAATTAATATATTCTCATTATTTCATTCCAAATTCTTTGGGTGATAATTTTCAAAATAATTTTAGAAGATCTCATAATTTTGTTTAATATATTTTTTCTCATATCTAGAGAGATAGATGTTTCATATTATAAAATAGAAACATGAAAAAAAAATAATAAATATTAATAATTTATTATTAGATTATTTTATTATTTCTTATTATCAATTTTTAAAAACATGAATATACATAACATTTAATAACATTCAAATTACATGATTAATATCAAAGGCATAAGAAACACAAAAATTTAAATTGCATTAAATTTATCAAATTTAAATAGGATAATTTATTTTAAATATTTAAGAATATTTCAGATATAATATTTTACATCAATAATTATTTATAGTATTTATAAATTTATTAAATAAAACTTTATGATCACTTTCAAACACTTAATTATTTGCACCATCATCTCGACACTTTTTAATAGAGTTTTCAAAAATATTTGTATTATTTCATTTTACTATCTTTTGTTGATAATTTGAAAATTATTTTGTTAACATGTCATATTTTTTCACCATATATATAATTATTAAATTTTTATATTACATTATAAAAATAAGAAAAATAAGATATTAAATGTTAAACTTTTATTGTTTCAATCTTTTATTATAATTCTTAATTGTTAAAAATATTATAGTACATAATATTTTATAATATCCAATTTGTATAATCAATATTAAATGTTTAAAAAAAAATACATAATAATTAATAATGTCTAAATAATATACTATTTGTCAAAGACTTTAGAATATTTCAAATATAATTGTTACATCGGGTATTCTCTATATTATGTTTAAAATGTGGTAATAAAAACCCAATCATATTCTTTGGACTTTTTGAACTCACATGTAACTATCCAATTATTTATATTAACATTATTACACTTTTAGATAGAATTGACAACAATTATTGTATTTGTATTATCAAAAATATTTGAATATTTTTTATAAACCTACTTAAGAGGTTTAAGTATGATTTATTTTTTAGATTTATTTGGATATTTTATTCTTTCAATATTATTTAATGTATCTTATCATTAGTTAGAAACAAATGTTATCCATTTATCTAAACACTGATTCAACTCATTAATTGATCTCTTCAAAAAAAAATCTTACATTATAGACTATATGGATACACGAAACATATATTTGTATGGTTATGAGAAAATTCCATTACTCTAATACAATTTAAGATGAAATTAATCTTATATAGTGGTCTATATTAGTAAAAAATCATAAATCCATTCAAGTTTAATATTAATTCTTTCCTTAGCAATGTTTATTTTATATAAATCATATATAGATTTTGTAATAGAATATTTTTCTAAACTAATTTTTTAAACCATATTAGAATATTAAAAAAATATATAAATTTTTGAATTTTTAAAATGTGTGTAAATTCCAAATTAATTTTTATTGAACCATAATTGATATTTTCCATAATGTTTTACTTTGATGTTTGCGTGTGTCCAAAAATTTAAGTCTTGTCTTCAAATGTAACCACTTAATATAAATAAATATTGTAAGAGTTCTATAATTAAAAATATATATGTTATTCAAAGAGGCCTTTTATAGGAAAGCCCTTGGTTGATCATGTGAGACATTTTTTTCCTCTCATGGTCAAGATTCGAATTGACCATGCAAGGTTATTTTTGGCATCAAATGATAATGGCTTCATATGGTAAAATGGGCATTGAACCACTAGAGGTAAAATTGGTCTCTAGTGCTCAAGAGAATGCTTGACCAATTTAATTTGAAAACTAGTTTTTCCTTGTTGAATTTATGACTATATAAAAGAATCAAACCCTAAATTTTTTTTGAATGAATTTAAACATATATTTTAAATTTATTTTTGAAAAAAAATTAACATATATTCAAACAATACCAACACATTTTATTTTAGATTTAATTTTAATATTTTTTATTTAAAAATTAAATTTCATTAATTAAATTTTATTGGATATAATAAACCTAGGTTTTATAGGGGCCCCAAAACCATAAACATGAAATAAAGAGTTTTAAACAAGCCTAATAAGGTTGAATGAGTAAAAAGAGAAAGACCAAACAATAGAAACAAAAGCAGACACAACAAACATGTTAATTGGGGGGACCCTCCTGGGTGTCCTCCTTAGCAAAATTATCCTTAGGTGGAAAATTGGTCTTGTTTTTCGATGCTTTGGCTTTGGTTTGATTCCTGAGACCCTCAGCTTGTTCACCTAGAAGAATCATCTTTAGGCATTTCTTTCCTTTCACCTTGGGGAAGCGATGCTTAGGGGGGACCCCCTTATGGAACCCCAGAGGGGAATTGGGGTCTATAAGGGATTTTTGAATTAGGGAAAAGGAAGGGGGTAGGGTAGAATACACCAACACATGGGCTGTGGCCTCTGTCATTCTATGAAGCTCATTCTAATCTTTGATCAATTTCATCAAATTAAAACCCACCTGTTGGATCTTTATGTTGAAATTTTATAACATTGCTTTGTTTTCCTCCTGTTCTTATATTACAATGGCCTTACCTTTATAATCATGGGTGGAAGAAGAGACAAGGGTGATGGGTTTAGGTTTAGGGATGAAAAACATTTTCAAGGGAAGGTCATTTGAAGGGGAATGAGACAAAATGTTGTGAGGAGAAAGTTTAGTCATGAGGAGGGAGAACATAGAAGGATCTCCCTCTAAGGGCACCCTTAGGCAGTCATCATCAGAGGAGGATCCTTTAGGGGGGACATTTTTTCCAAGAAGGGTATGACCATGTTTCACTAATAAAAAGATAAGGCCTTGGTGAAAAATTAGGTTAGTAACATTAACTTGGTGAAGGACTATGTTTTCCAATGATTTTAGGAGAAAATATAGAAGGTTAATCTTAAAATTGATGAAATGATTAAGTAACATGAAATGGTGAAAAAATATCAAGGATTACTTACCTTCTATGGTCATCTACCTCATGACCTATAAATAGACTTTGGGCCAGTATTTGGGCAAATCAATGTGGGGATATCCATTTTCCTCTATTTTCAAAAATTCATTATTTCAAAATAAACATTGTAGTGAATCTTGTTTCTCTGATTGATCCTTATATTATTTTGTACCTATACAAGCATGGTCGTGACTTTTCTTATAAGCTCCTCAAATATATTAATGGAATTCCCAACATGGAAACCTTTCTTTTCAACCAGGTAGTTTCAAAATATCTTACCACCAAAGAATTATGCTTGGTGATATGCTCCATATACTCTATTATCCCACCTTTATTGATTTTTTCCACACCTTTTTGTTTTCATAAACCTTTTTTTAGGATGTTGGCTCTATGCGGTCTCAATCGCCACCCATGTTGATAGGAGTTGGAAGGTTGGAAGGAGCAGGTTGAGGGTTCTAGATGCTAGAGAAGCATTTAGAGCTTATGATAATAGGGATACCTACCAAATCCTTCCAATAATAATTATGTTCCTTTTCCTTGAGATGAAAACAAGATTTATTTTCCATGATTAGGCCCTTTGAGGTGAACAACCACACATGCAAGAACATGATTATTTTAAATGACATGTGTTCCTTCAACATGGATGACACTAAGTGTCATAGGGGGATGTTTCCTTCATTATGATAGATAGTTAAACCTTGGAATTTCACTCCAGTGCTAGCTAAAGATTTTATCATTCCATTACCTTCCCTATAAGTGTGTATGAGTTTAACTTGAGGAAAGGTGGGAAGGATAGACTTCACATCTTTGAAAAGTCTTTAATAATATGAAAAGTAGTGGTTTTTTTATTTTAAGGCATTAATAATATTGAGTTAATCTTCCTCTACTATGACTCTACTCTTATTAATGATTTGTGCTAGTTGACTACCCTAAAAAATAGCTTTAGCTTCAAATAGATGATTAGTCTGTTTACCCATGGGCCCCGCATAGGCCACCAATAGTTCACCATTTTAATTTATTATAATTCACCCTCTACCAGATAGGCTAGGGTTTCCTTAACAGGCTCTATTGAAGTTCAATTTTATCCACCCCATTAGGGGGTCTTTTTATTTGGTTTACTTTCATATGATGTCTTTTGAGGAGGAGATGATGACTTGTTGGAGATATTAGTTGCTAAGGATGAGACATTCAAAATAGGGGTAGGATATTTGTCTTTGGGAGGAAAAGCCTTCCAATTTTTGGAAATGGCTTGGCAAAGCCTAAAAAATATGTTCTTCCACTGGAGTCTTTTGTTTCAAAACAAACTATCATTATGGGATTTCCAAATGCACTAGAACCAATGGGGAAGTGTGAGATGCCAAAGGAAAGATAGGGATGGGATATTCCATGCAGGATTCCATTATAAGATGAAATCAAATATGTTATTCATCTTGACCCAAGTTAAGTTTAAACAACTAAAATTCTCATTGAATAAATATAGGTTGAAATGGCACTCTAAAAATAGATGTTAAGTAGATTATTCTACCTCTTTACAAATCAACCATTTTTTGGGAATAATAAATCCCATTTTAGTGAGGTTGTCAATAGTCAAAATTTTGATTTTTGCCACAAGCCAAAATAAAATGTTGATATTAGGGGTTAGATGCTTTACCCATAAGTTTTTCTAGTGGTCATAGTTGTTATCCACATTAAATTCAATGGCATGCCCTATGGACACTGAGTATTCTTCACTATCTTCTACTCTCAAGATGAAATGATCATATTTTTGAATTAAGGGGATATGTATATTAGAAATAATCTAGTTTTTATTTTGGATATCTTTTGATGCTTCTAGGGGAAACCCTTTACTAGGATGGATTTCTAGCACTTCTTTCCATCCTTAATTTCTTAGTTTTCCTTGATCTTGGACCCCCATCTCTATTTGAGTCAACCGAACTATCCTACCAAGGTATCTTATAACAAGAGGGGGGTCAGGGATAACCAAAAATCCTCCCAAAAATATATTATCTCACCATTTCCAATTTTCCATAAGATGTCTTTTTTAAGGAGGTATTTGTAGTAGAGTATGGCCTTCTAAAAGGTGGACCCTCTGGGAGATTCTTCCTCCCATAAGAATGCATCCCCTTCCACACTTTCTAGGTATTTTTCCTTGAGAATTCTAATCCATTCTCCTTTCTCTTTCATTACTCTCCAACCCATTTTTTCTAATAAGGCTCTATTCATTGAATTTATACTTCTTAGTCCTAGTCCTCCTTTTGCTTTTGAGAGACACACCTTTTCCCAAGAAACCAGGTTGAATTTGAACCTTTATTCTATTCTTCTCCAAATAAATTTTTTTTTATATTTAATCAATTTTGTAGGCAACACTGGCTAGCATTTTTAAAATTAACATGAGATAAAAATGAATGCTTTGAATTATGGCCTTGAGAAGCTGAAATTTTCCTACTTATGTGAGAAGGTGCCCTTTCCACCCCACTATTTTCTCTTGGATGCAGTCAATCAAGGGGTTCAAAAGATGGGAATCTATATTTCAAACAAAAATGGGAATCCCTAGATGGTTAGTTGGGAGAGTACCTATTTGACAATATAAAATCTTTACAATCCTTTTCTACTAGATGGGAAGTGTAGTTATGAAGAAAAGGGAGTTTTTTAAAAAGTTGATACATTGATTATACACATTTTTAAAATTATTAAGACTACATTTGAGGTTTTTTATGTCCCTAGTCAAAGCATCACCTAGAATGATAGTGTCATTAGTGAACTACTAATGGGTGATAGGATCCATGTTCTGAGTAATCAAGATTCCTTTTATTTGTCCCTAACAGCAAGCCCATTTCAAACTTCTCACCAATGTTTTAGCCAATATGATGAAGAGGTATGGGGAGAGGGGGTCATCCTATCTTAAGCCTCTAGAATCATGGAAAAATCCTTTAGGGACCTCATTTAAAATAACAGAGAACTTGGGGGTAGTAATGAAATTCTAAATATTTTTTTGAGTATCATGATTAAAAGCAATCTTTTGTAAAATCTAAAGGAGAAACCACTAAGAAGCCCTATCATAAGTTTGGACATGTCCATTTTAATCATTATACCTTTCCTAAAATATTTGTTAATGGAATGGATCACTTCATTAGTTATGATGATGCCATCGATGATTTGTCTATCAGCGACGAAAGCCACCTATTGTTCCTCGATGATAGAATCCAAGAAGGGCTACATACTCTTGACCAAAATATAAGATTAGATATTATAAATGGTGTTATAGAGACTGATGGGCCTAATTTCTTTGATGTTGTCTTCCCCTTATTTCATTGGAATAAGAACCAAGAAAGTGTTGATTTCTTTTAGGATAGATTTGGAGTATAAAAATTCATTGATCGCTTCTTCAACTTCTAGGTGAATGATGTCCCAATATTTTTGGAAGATAAGGGAGGAAATACATTGGGTCTCAAGGCCTTCAAGCCATACATAAATAAAACTACACTTTTAATTTTCTCATCAGAGGGAATTTTAGTGAGGGGAGGCATTATCCGTAGCTAAGAGTACCCTATCAAAATTAGATAAGGCCAAGGAAATAAGAGAATTGTTTAGATTGCCATCTTCTACGATGAGATTCTTGAAAATTTTGAGGATATGTTGAGATATAGCCTCTTCATCCTTACTGGTGGTTATGTCTTCCATTATCAATTGATTGATCCTATTACAACTCCTACACCTAGAAGTTAAATGGTGGAAAAAGCTAGTATTCATGTCTCCCTCTTTCAACCACAAACATATAGATTTCTATCTCCAATAAGCTTCTTTTGCTTCTAAATTATGGAATCTTCATATAGGTTATTTTCCCCTCTTGGCCCTCTATTTATTGAACTTGCCTATAGTACTAACTTCTTTAATGGCTGAGAGTTTTACCTCAATAGATTTTTCTGAAGGAAGATGTCACCAAAAATTTATTTATTCCAAATTTTCATCTTGGTTTTTTGAAAGCTAAATTTTTTGGCAAGGATAAACATAGCTGATCTTGAAAAGGGTTCCTTTCACCACTCTTGTGAGAATCTATGAGGCTAGGATGGTGAGTCTACATGCTCTAAAATCTAAATGGGCAAAAATTGGGTTTAGTGATTTTATTAGATTTAAAGATCAATAGATTATGATCAAACCCCCAAGAAGAGAGAAAGTCTACTGGAAAAGAGAATATCCCAATTGAGGGAGATTAAAAATCTATCTAGTCAGGCCTAAATCAATTTTTCTCCCAGCCTTCTATTGGACCAAGTATAAGGGATTCAATTTAAGTCCACATCGACTAAACATTCATTGTAGATGAAGTCATTAAATTCAAACATGTTATTAGTGAGTGCAGAGACACCTCCTTTTTTATCCCCTAGGGAGAGAAGCGTGTTGAAGTCTCCCACTACAATCCATTTCTAATCAAGATAGCCTTAACAAAAATCCACAAGTGCTTTCCATAGAAGGTTTATTGTAGATTTGGAATTAGAGGCATAACTATTAGTGAGGATCCATTTGTCCTTGTTCATGATCTCAGTGAATAATACAAAAATTTGATTGAAGGATTTCTGAATTAGGTCTCCCTCCATAATGTTAGGGTTCTAGAAGATGAATAATCCCCTTAAGGCACCTATGGACTTAGATATGAGGGCCTGGGCATTGTTCTAAATTTTAGTCAGAGTGGTCTTGAGATCAAAATCCAACATTTTGGTTTCCTAAAGGAGTAAAATAGAGGGGTTGACCCTACTAACTATGTTACAAAGAGTCCTTTATTTATTTGGGTTGTTTAGACCACTAATATTCTAGGAAAACACTCTCATTTAGAATCTTGATTGATCTTAAGAGTTTGATGGGATATATTAACATTCTCTTTTATATTTTCTAAGCTATGTGTTAAGATATGAGGGGATCTACCCACTAACTTAAGGGTGACCTAAAGGTTAAATTTTTTATGGCCTCTCTTGGATTTGGGACACCTCGATTACCCTACATCTGTGGGGATTTTGGGAGGGAGATGAGGGATTAGGAGGGAGACTACTAGCCAAGCTAAAAGTGTGGGGAGGGAGGGGATAGGGGGTGAAACACCCATATAGGGTGGAGGAGGGTGGGACAAGCTTAGACCCTCAAAAAGGGGGATTTTTTAAGCAAGGGCTTGGGTAGACAATGAAGGGGTGGGGGGGGAGATGGTTGGGAAGATGAGGCTAAAGTGGGGAGACTCAAGGGTGAAAGGGAAGTACTCAGAGGGGAAAAGAAGGGGTGAGGAGCCAAGGGGGGATATTTGGGGAAGAAGGAGATTAGAGGGGAGGAAGAGAGGGAGGGGTCATCAGGGGCTTGGGTGATAATGGAAAAACATAGGGGAGAGGGAAGGAGGGGGGAGGGGGAAGAGGGGGATTAAGGGGTGAAAAGGGGTACCCAAGGGGGGAGGGGGGATGATAGACCCTTAGGGAGGGTCAGGGGGAGGGGGAAAAAGGGGTAAATCCTAACCTACTATGAAGGTGAGTGGGGATAAAAGTAGACAAAGAAAGAAGAAGGGGTAAAGGGTTGGAACATTCCATACCTAATAATTTTTTAAAGAATGTGTATACTACAGGGTCCAAGGGGGAGCATGAAGAATTGAGTTAAACAAGCAAGATCCCTAAAAAGGCACTAAAGAAGAGGGGATAACCTTTTATTTATGCATAGCTGAGGGGATACCTTTGGAATTAGCAAAAAATTGATTCTTTGGATGATCACCAGGAGAGTCAATCCTTAGTAGGTGCTTCAATCGAGGAGAAAGATTCAAAGTACTACATTTATCCTAATGTAGAGGAGTGACATATAAAGGATTCCCTTTTTTAGGTAGTCACGTAGTAAGTGATTGAGGACATCACATTTGGGGAATATGGTTGAGTTATTCTTGTAAACAATACACTAAGACTAGATTCCATACTTAGATTTAATATTGATCTCATGAAGAAGGGGTTTGTTTATTAATAGGAGGATGTAAACATAGGCTACCACCATCCTACTACAAGAGAGAATGATCAGGTCGATTTTTATGGGTTGGCATAGAGCTCTAGCAATGCCAAGAATGATTTTTAGGGGCCAATATTCTAAGGGGAGCTCAGATAAGAGGACCCTTATGGGGACATTGTCTAAGGCAAAGGAGTTAAGGTAAAATACATCTTTCCATCTCCTAATGGATTCCCCCACCATCTCCAACAACCATGGGCCTTTTGAGAACACCTTAATACAGTCTTCTTGTAGAGAAAAATTTGTGCGAAAAATACCTTTGGCTAAGGTGATGACCTCCAAATAACCCTTTAGTTTCATTAATTATTAATTCAAAACTACAATTTTGTTATTTAATAGATTTTAATAATTTAGTGAATATAAATATTAAAATATATAATATATATAAATCTCGTTGGTGGTATATAAATATCCTTCAAGATGAAGGTGATAAAAAATATGTGTCATAATATATCATAACTAAAAAAAACCTTTATGAAATAAAATATTATAAGTGAACATTTGAAAAAATAAATTACAAATTTTATAAATCAAATATTTTTAACAATAAATATTAATTTATGAAATTAAATATTTAATCAATTGAACAAGGTCAGTTAAAGTAAAATTAATGATCATGAATTTCTACTTACATGGTAAATTTGGTGTTTTACCATATATTTAAAAATTCATGAATATTATAAAAGTTAGTAATTCTCCCTTATGCTAAATAAAGGGAATAAAGAGGTATCCAAGAATATTTTTGAGAAAAAGAAAATGATTATATATGAGTTGCTAACCCAAGAGAATGAAACCAAATTTAATGGGTTAGATGAAGAGCTTCTTTCTAAATGAAAAGTTTTGATTAGAATTTTCCATAATTTTTAGATGAAAGAAGAAAGGTTTTGGAAATAAAAGTCTAGGAGCCTATGGTTAAAGGGGGTGATAGGAACACTATAAAACATATAAATTTCAATAAAATTAAGGAATTAACCAAGGAAGATGTTATGGGTTATGGAGATTCAGAGGACATAAAGGAAGAATTATTGTCATTATTTAATAACCTTCTCTCAGGGAAAACCAACCAAGTCATGTTAAAGAAATAGCATTTTTTATTTTTTATTTTTTTGAATTATATATAAGACGATATTAAACTTAATTTTCCCCTATCTAAAGGAATTAAATTTTTATATATTATTTATGGAAGGTGAACAAAACCCTAGTCTAGATGGATTAGCCCCAATTTTATTCCATCATTTTTAGGTCATTTTCCATGCAGATGTTGTGGCAGTAATACTAAAATTATTTCATTATAAGTGCATCTGTAACAAGCTCAATAGTAACTTCATAGTAATAATTTTTAATAAGGTGGGAAATATTTTTATTAATGACTTTAGACATTTTATCCTTTGTAATATAAGTTAAAAAATATTTTCAAAGACTCTAGTTCTTACATTCTAAGTCTTATTTTTTAAACTTATTTTAGCTCACTAAGGAGCATTCGTTTTGGGTTACTAGATTATAAAAACCATCATTTTGGTGTATGATGATTTACATTCATTATATATTTCATTTAAATAAGGGTTTTTGTTTAATATTTACATTAATAAAGCTTAATATAAAGTATCTTAGGACATTTTGGATAGGATGGGTTTTCTCCTTAAATTTAGACAAATGATAGCCTCTTATATCTCTACCTTAAATTATTATTTTTGATAAATAGCTATCCTACTAGATTATTCTAGGGGTAAATAGGTATTCATGAAGGTGATCCTATCTCCACTTTCCTCTTCATCATCTCATTGGAATCCTTAGGTAGAATCTTTGTAGCTACTAGATCTTTAGTATTTGTGAGAAGCCTTCAAATTACCCTGGCTATATATCCTCTCACCCATTAATAGTTTTTTTATGATAATTTTGTGTTATGGGAGAACTATATGAAGGATTAAAAACATATAAATAATATCATCAAATATTATACAAATAATTCAAGGTAGGTGATTAATTTGAACAAGAGATCCATTTTTTCCCTAAATGTGCCTAAAGGCATATACTTAATAAGTGCTAATATCTTAGAATTAAAAATTCAAGATATTCACTCATCCTAAATAGGTATGACCTTATTTAAATTTAATATGTATTTTATTATTTTTAAAACCCTATTTGATAGGTTTTAACAAAAATTGTCTAGCTAGAAGAACAACTTGCTCTCCCAAATAGGAAAAATTTAGTTGCTAAAAAAATCCATCCAAAGTATACCTATTTACTTAATGTGTACACTCAATATTCCAAAAAATGTGGTGGATAATATTTAGAATATTTTTAGAAGATATTTTTGGTTTTTTCTAAGGCTAAGAACATAATTCCTTTAGTAAAGTGGGATAATGTTAATGTTTGTCTCCCTAAAGGTCAAGGGGGTTTAGGCCAGAGAGATCAATAAGATGAAAAAGATCAATAATATGAACAACATTATGGTCACTAAGTTGGTTTGGAAGATGATAAATAATGATTCAATCTATATTAACACCATAAAAAATAAATACTTGGAAGGCATGAATGATAACCACTTCCTAAACATTGAATCACCTTTGATGGAGTTAAATTTTTATAAGGCTATAGTTGAAAGCATGGATATTTTGTATGAAGGGTGTAAATGAAACATTGGATATGGTAATAAAGCCTATTTATATGATGATTTATGCCTCTTTTACCATTTATTAAATTCAAATGATTCATGGTATAGGTTTAGTCACGAGTTTAAGATATATTTTGCAGGGAAAGTCCAAAACTATTGGGAAGAGACATAAAGTGGAAAATTTGGAAAATCCAAAGTTTGGAGTCAGATGACTAAGGGGTTAATAGAAACCTCCAATTAATCAACAAAAATTTTGATGATACTAAAATAATCCAATTACCAAAATAGGATTATCCTTTGTGGTATTTTAAATAAGATGGTAGTTATTAAGTACAATTTGGTCACCTTGTAGACCTGTAACTAGGGGAAAATGTTTTTCCTTAGATGTCCCTATGGAGTAAAGGATCTCATACCCAAATTAAATTTTTTTTTTAGTTTTTGGAATATAATAATATCCTTATGATTAATAATCTCATATTGGCCTATTCTTAAGATGTGTGAATTGTGTGAGAAAGAGGAATAATTTGTTATACATCTTTCATTAGAATGTCCCTTCATTAGTCAATTGGTGGATATTATTTTGTGTCTCTTAAATATGGTTGGGATAATATCCAACACCATTTTTAACCACATAAAACAATGGAAACTCCCATGATTTTATCCTATTCTAAAATAACTTTGAAGCATGGACCTCCCTCACTACTTTTGGGGAGTGGATAGAAAGGAAAAACATGATATTCTAGAAGAAAAAAAAGGAATCAAGCTTTGGAAAGTGTCAAAATTATGGAATCCATCAAATAAAATCTATATGTGGTATTAAAAAAATACAAATAATATGTTTTATTTCCTAGGTGAGTATCCTTTACTTGTGGAATATAGAATTCCCAAAGGGTGAAAATGATTCTAGGGCAAAAATGGTTTAAACCATTAGATTCTTCGTATAAATTATAATTTGATGGTATTTTTAAAGGTAAAATAGGAAAATTGGGTGGAGGAGGTATTATAATATAAAATAATGGTTTATTTTTAACTTCATATTTTGGCCCTTTGGGTGTTCAATCAAACCATTTAGTTGAAGTAAAGGTCACACTATGGGGATACAATTGACCTATGACTTTAGGAATATAATATTTTATTATAGAGGGTAATTCACTAAACATTATAAATTGTCTCAAGGATAAATACAGGTCAATCTAGAATATTAAAAATATTATCAATGATGCTTAATTGATAATGATAAACTTTTATGAGTTGATAATTATTCATACCCATAGGGAAGGAACTTGATGTATGGATTGGATGGCTGAATAAGGTGTTACAATATTGAACCTTATCAAATAAAACTTTGGTTTATACCTTCCTTTTAATTTTATTGATATTCTAAATGAGGAACCAAAATATTAATCTTTAAAAAAAATTGGAGAGACTTATCTCCTTGGTCATCTCTTTAATTATCACTTTGAGTCCCTTGGTAGAGGTTCTAAGTGTTGATATGTTATACTTCCTCCATGTGAATATTAATAATAACATGAAAATGGGAATAGATGTAAATTGTACCATCATAAGTTTCATTATTTGCATTATCAATAAGTGTGATAAGTTAGAGGAAATTTATTTCATTGCTTTGAGTGAGAGTAGAGTCACCTCAATTGGTAGAATGGATAATTGATTACAAAGGAAACATAGGTGGAAAAATAAAGAGAGTAGAACCATTATAATGAAATAATGTTAAGAAAAGTAATAATGTTTATAATATGATGAGGAAAACATACTTAAATACATACATGGAAATAATTCATGGAGTCAAACTAGGGATTCCATTTGATTTCACTAAATCTAAAAAAGACGTGGTGGTGAAGCTTAGAGGCATTATGGTGGAAGTGACATAATACAAAATTTTTGAAGTAAATTGGATTGAAATTTAATTAAATAAGGTTTATATGGACCATAATTTAATTAATGAAGTGATCCATAACTTTTATTATGATAAGGAAGGTATTGATGGGACAAAGGATGGCATTCTTCACATGTCCCTATGTTGTTGATGCTCAAAAGTTTTCTTATAAGTGATGAAGTATATAGTGATGGAGGGGAGGTTTAATAAGTCTTAATCCTATAAATTTTTATTTTTTAACCATTTTAGGCATGGTGAGGTAATTAGATTCCCCTATTACCTTTTAAAGTCTTTTGAAAATTTAGTGAAGGAATTTCAATTAGGGGATGTAGATTTATCAATCCATCAAGATTTAATTTTTATTTTAGTTAATTTTTGGTCCTATTTAATTTATAAAACCATGGTTTATACTATAAATAATTATGTTTTAGGGGTCGAGGAAGTGCCCAGTAGGTAAACTAGGGAGGAAGATGATGGAACTTTGGCTTATTAGGCTTTTAAGTCTAATAAAACCAACCTAAGGTCCCCCTTCTCTTGGAAAGGAAATGTTGAAAAACATTAGGACATATAGGGATAAATTTAAATTTCCAATAAATCCATTAAATTTATATCCTAGTAAAACATGTTTTGATAATTTGAATTTAAAGCACTTGGAATCCCTAAACGATATGATCAGGGCAAAGACATAAAAATGGAACAAGATAGTAATACTGTTCTTGGATTTATCAAGGAAATGATAAATGATTTAAATAGTAATTGGAGGATTTTGGTAGAGTTTCAAGAGAGACTAGATAATCTATAAATTAAACATAAACAAGATAATCAAGTGTTCATGGATTTGAACATGACACTAGTGAGTTGAAAAATGATAAGACTAGATTGGGGTCAAGAAGGAAAGGTTTGAAAAGGAGTTTAAATGGATAAATATTAATATATAGGATAATAAAAATGAAAATATAAATAATACCATGAGTATATTTGAGGTTTATTCTAACTCAAGGAAGAGGAAAGAGGATAGTACTCTAGATAGGCCTAGCAAGTGCACAGGACAATAGAATAAGAAGGTAGACATTGATAATTTCATTGCAAGAGATCATATTTATATCAAAATTTATGTATTTAAATAATAATTGGAATATTATAAGTTCCTATAAGATCTAATATATTTATGAATTGAAGTTATGCTTTTTAGTGCTAATTATAAGTTGACCTTTCACTGACAGTTTGTCAATGTTTTCCATTTCTACTTATATTCTATGGTGGTTGTGGGCTATTTTCATGTTATTTTTTAGTTTTTTTTGTTATTTTTTATCCTTATTCTTTGTATTATGTTTGGAGGTCTTGTTAAAAACCAAAATATACCCTAAGAGCAAAACAATGTATTCAATTATATGTTTTCAATAATACACAAAAGTGAAATATATATTTCAAAGACTTTATCTAATTAATGGGTATAAGAAAATAAATTTTATTTAATTTTTAAATTATTTTTAACATTGGAAGTGAATTAGTGTCCTATAAACCTATAATCAATTGATTAAAAATAATAATACATTTTTCAAAACTATTATATCATTAATATTTGAAAAAATATTTTTTCAAACCCACAAAAATAAAATACATAATATTATAATTTTTATAAATATTAAAATATTCACTTTGTGAAATTTAATATTTTTTTGTCATATCCCATTCAAAATAATTATTTATTTATTTGTATTTAAGCATGGATTCATGTTTTTTAATTTTTCATAGGTAACATTGTTAATATTTTTTATTGATATATTTTTGTGTTTGGCATTAATATTCAGATGATAAACTCATTAATTGTTCTTATTAATGGTTATATTTTTTTTGAGTGCATGGTGTGATTATGATTAATGAAATTTTTATTATGATATTTTCCATTGATTATGTAATATTATATGTTTTTTATTATTCACCATCCAAAATTTGTTGTTGATATATTATGGTTTTATGTGTTTACAGTATAAGTAAATAATGTGCCATGACATGGGTAAAAAATGAGTACATTTTAGAGTTAGGATAATATGTTGGTGATGAGTTTAGTCACATAATTAATGCAAATCCATAATTAATTTGGAAATGGTTATTTTAATAGTTCACTATTTCATGTGTGTTGCATGCTTCATATTTTTATGATGTACAATTTTTTTTTTTAATGTTGTGTTATATGAAATTTTTTCCTACATTGAATTTTAAATATGACAAAATAGATTATTGATTTATTTATGATTGGATAAATAACTATTAATGTAAATAGTCAACATTTATAACATTAATTAATGTATTTTTATATTTTTTCCCTTCATTTTTATGTTTCATTTAGACTTGTTTTGGTGGATTCGATGAAATGATTTTTTTTGGACTTGATTTCAATATTAACTATGGATTTAATATTTACTTTATTTGTAACTAGATTTTAATTATTATTATTATTATTATTATTATTATTATTATTATTATTATTATTATTATTATTATTACTTGGAATGTTATTTGGCATACTTGGAGGTTCTTTTAGTTATATTTTATCTTGTTGATCACTTGAATTTAAGTGCTTAGTCCATGTAATTTTGGAAATGTTAGTTATTTTAGCCTTAGAGGAATCTTTGATTATTATTTTTACTAAATTGATTTATTTTAGTCAATGAGGAAAAACATAATGGAGTATTTAGGATATTTTCACATTAATATTTTATGTAAATTCATATATTTCATAAGAGCCATTTAAAACAATTAAATTGTCATGTTAATAAAAATAGTTAAATATGAAATAATGCCCAATTCATAAGTGTTTAAATATCACTAAGGATAGTGGCATGTAACATGGTCTAAAAATCCAATGGTGAAGACTCTTCACATGTAGTGGATTCCCCTACTAGCATAAATCTCCTTAATGAAGACTTCCATTAGGTTGTAAAATTTTAAATGGTGAGAGCATGGTTAGAAAGATAGAGGAAGAACTCTAGCTTCAAAATTCCATCCTTAGATGGTTTGTGAGGGAACATTCCTCTCTAAATGATCAATTAAGAACCATATTATAAGAGAATAAGTAATAGAATGAAAACATCAAATTTATTTTAGAAGTGAGAAAAACCTCAATGAAAGACAAAATTTCATCTTTAACATGATTCAAGACTATTTTAGGGAGTTTGAACTAAGACAAAGTGGTAAATAATAAAATCAGATGTAGAGAATATGATAATGAAGTTGGGTAATTTAAATAGATGCTTAAGAGATTAGATATGGAGATGGAAATATTGGCCTCCAACTGGGAAGACATATCACATGGACAAAACTTCTAAATTGTCTATGTGTTATATATTTGCTATTTTTTAGAAATTGTTTGATTGTTATTTGCTATTTTTTAGAAATTATTTGATTGTTATATTAAATTTTGATTTGTTATAGACATTAATGTTTAATTAGGCTCCGATGGCCATGTTTTTAGTTTCCTGTATAGGGTCGAGTCCCTAATTTAAATTTTTTTTTAAAAAAAAAAAAACCTTTTTACCCATAATAAAAAAACATGGTCTAAAAAATGGGGAAGACATGGAGGTTATTTAAATTTACCATGGAATATCATCTTTGATTAAATATTTATTATATGATTTCAAATAAGAAAATTGGAAGTTGGGTATAAGAAGATAAATGAAATATTTTTTCTAAAGCATATTCTTAATGACTCTAGATTATTCCATTAGATGCAATTGAGTCATTAAAACCCTAAATGTAACCTTATTTAAGGAAGGATAAGATTTGGGTTAGGGAATAAAGGGGGT
>JARHVA010009464.1:205000-265000 GCA_037957365.1 Torreya grandis | reverse complement strand
ATACAATTTAAGAGGTAGTCTCTTCTATTATTTATTTAGTACCTAATGTATAAATACTAACTCTAGGTTTACCTTCAGTAATTCTAGCATTGTATCATATGGTTTTATTATTAAAAGTATGGATTCAGATATTATTTCCTTGTAAAAAATAATAAGGAATCCTAGTGTAGTCCATTTTGAAAATTTACTTAAAATTTATAATTTCAATAAGACATCATATCCAAAGAATAAGTTAACCCAAATAGAGCTTCTCATGCCCCAACCATTATCCCTACAAAAAATAACCTTGACTATGGATATAACTGTAGGTTTAACTAGATTCTTGGCTGAGGTGACACTAGGAAACAAACCTCTCTATGGGAAGTGGTTGGCCAAAAAATCACCCAAATATCTATTTAAATAAGTTCATTAGTGACAATCACTATGATCACATCCCTTATAATGACCTCTCAACCTTATACATCTTCAGAAAATGATCAAAAATAATAAATAAGAGAACTTTTAGTTCTTTAATGGGTAAGGGGTATACAAAATGTTAGAGATAAAAAGAAAAATATAGTTTTGATAGAGATACCTATAGTCTCCACTCATTTTGACAAAGAAAGTGGGACTATATAGAGAGTGAGGAATATGAATATGGTAAGCACAAGAACAAAATAAAGAGTTGGAATTTGAATAAAGAGAAAACTTGTTCTCTTTCACCAAAAGGCCCAAAATAAATTATAATGATCCTATTGAGGTCAACATACCCAATTTTTTTGAAAAATGGGGACCCTTGTGTCAAATTATATAAATTTACACCTTAAAATTAAAAATTCACTTGATAAGGGTGTCACTAGCATGTTTGCACTTTTTTTTCTTTGAAGCTCATCTACACCATGGTCTAACTAACTTATTGGTTCATAGTTATAGTCTAAACCTATCTAATATTATTATAATTTATTCTTCATGTTCATGTTATAGGTTTGATGAGGCCTTTCTTTAATGATCTATGCCGAAATTTCATGATTTAATCTTAATTTGGTCCTTTACTAGCCTTGGGTCTGTAGAAAGTCAAGTAAGTTCATTTGAAGTGTCATTTGTCAATTTAAAAATCCCATAGGTAGATTTTAGAGACCCTATGGGGTGTCAAGAGTGTTTGTATTAAGTATGAAAGTGCTTGGTTTTTATCTGGTCCTTCATTGTGTTCATCTAGACATTTGGGTCAAGTGGTAGAAAAATCTAAGTAGGTACTTTGCTGACATCACCATTTCCACATGTGGATGGGTCAAGTAAAATTGGTCATATGGATGTGTTTCCATTTATACCAAGTCTATATTCCCCAAGTTTCAAGTCCTCCACATAACCACACCAAAATTTATTAGCCTTCAAAGTTGGTCTTTCAACCAAAATCTGTCATTTTCCCATACTTAGCCATATTTTTAAGGAATCCAAAAAGAGCCTTATAGGAATTTTCATGAACCCATATCACTCATGCACTATAAATTCAGATAAAATGGTTAAATTTATTTTTTAACCCTCATGCAATGAACATGTTCACCAAATTTGAGATCATGCATCAAAAGTTACAATCATGCAAAGTTGGCTCCCAAGCAGTTTTAAACTGTTTTCTCGACAAGTATATGAACATATTGAAAAATCATGAAAAAAGGATCATTTCAAAATTTAATTGGTGGATTTTAAAAAATTTCATTACCAGTAGGTTTATTAGTTTGTTTACTTTTGATATTAAGTCTATTCCTTGCAAATTTGGTGCCTCGGTGAGTTCTGCACTTCAAGATAAAAAATTGGAAAGTTAGCCAAAAATAGATGATAGTATTGTAGATGTCAAATTTAATTGCATGTAAAAATTCATAAGAGATTAAATTTGAAGGTCTTTAGGATGTCAATGATGGTCGAGCGGACATCATGTGATGGTCTCTAGAATGTCAAATTTAATACCATAAAAAATTATATAAACTTAAATTTAACGATCTTTGGGACATCAATGATGGTCACACAAGCATCATGTGATGGTCACATAGACATCACATGATGGTCACGTAAATGTAAAATTTAATCTCATAAAAAAATTATATAAGCTTAAATTTGATGGTCTTTAAGACATCAAATACAGTCATGCAGATGTCAAATGAGAATGCAAACAGAGCTCAAAGGGCATTTTCAAGATGTTGTATCTCACATACACTATAACTTCAAGACAAATGGTCAAATGGGTTTCTTCATATTTGTGACATAACTATTTATGCCAAGTTTGATCTCATGAAACATAATATGGTAAAATATCCAATCATGTAAATTTACCCTCAAATGTTTTTGTTGTTTTCCAGACAACCAATTTTGTAGGTTCTAAATTGAGCCTAGAGGGCATTTTTAAGAAATCATGTCTCTAAAGAAATGAAATTTTAAGAGAAATAGTGAAATGGTTTTTTTCAAATTTGTGTCATGAACATTTTTTCCAAGTTTGAACTCATGCAAGATAATTCATCAAAAGTTATGGTCATGCAAAATTTTCCTTCAAAGCATTTTGGTTGGTTTTCAGGGTGCAAATAGGGCTTATTTGGTATTTCAAGAGGCCATATCTCATAAGAGATATATATGTAGAATAAATAGTCAATTAATTTTGTTCATATTTTTTCTATGACCATTTGTGCCAAGTTTTAGGTTATGTGACGTAACGAGTCAAAAGATATAAACATGTAAAGTTTCCCTCCAAAGCATTTTCTACTATTTTTCTATAATTACTCACTTGTCAAATGGAACCATTGGTTTTTTAAATGGAGCGTCCCAAAAGTTTGGTGGAAAGGTTCTGTAGCTTGTAATATTACCATTAATTCAAATGGATAAATGAAAACTATTTTTTTAATTGGGTCTTAATATGTGTATTCTAGAAACTTTTCAAAAAGAACAACTATCTTTATTTTTATGTATTTGTTGTCAACATGGTTGACATGTATGCTACCTTGTACTTATATAAAAGGAAATATTTTCATTTCATAAAGGAGGGAGAGTTTTAGAGCCAAAATTAGTTTGTAAACTTGGATTAAACAATACAAGTAAGGAATTTTACAAAGATTATCCAACATTTGTCTATGTGTTTGTTGTCATGGCTTCTCTCTCATTTTCCATGTCCTAATATCCAGATTTGAAAGGTTATTATAGAATTTTGGTGTCCACCTTTAATTGTAGAGCTATTATCTTGTGTCAATGCAAGGTTGACTAAAAGTCTCTAGCTTCATTTTATTTTATTTGCCCTTCTTGCATTTGGGCCAATGTTATTTGTTTACAGAGGTACAAAATTTAAAGTGAAACTAATTCTAATTTACATTATTTTTACATTAGAAGTTTGTCTAATGTGTGATGTGATTTGTGATAAGCTATTTCACATTATATTTTGGTTTCAAGTTCATGATTGGATGAAATCTGAACTTTGTCATGATGTTTATAATGAAGATCAACAATATTTATTTCTACCTTACCCTTATTTTTTCTCTTTTTTTGACCTAGATCACCTGCGTTCAGCATGTCACTGTAAATATCCATTTTAAAATAATTCTTAATTTAGTTCTTGATCATAATTCACTATTATTTTCATAATTATTGCATACTTGGCATAGATCTATTATTTGGCCATGGTGGCTCCCGACCACAAAGTAATATAAATATTGTGAAATAGTCATTTGTTCTACCTATATTCTACCAATAGATAATAGGAATATCATAACTTGCAATTCATTCATTAAATTCTAAAATGAGAAGTGTTTTTAAACACTCTGGACACCTATGGTACATATTTAGGCATCAACAGAAGAAGCTTTGCTAGTGCTAGAAGGAGGGCTTCAATAAATCTTTGTGAATTTGTAGGAACTTTGCTAGTTTTGGTGTATTTTGATCAAATATAACTCTATTTTTTACATATTTGTGTTTCTTTTAGCATAATTACGTAAAGGTTAGTGATCTTCAAAGTTTTAAACCTATCTTTGGGCTTATTTAGACAAAGATTGACATTCTTTGAATACATATGCTTGGTTATGGTAAAAATAGCCTTAGATCTATGAATACATAGTATTTGTGGTTATAATAACTTGTTTTGATCAAATATTGGTATATCTTTCAAAAATATGAGTTCATTTGAGCTTAAAATTGTAAAAATTAACCATATTTACATAATTGGATACATATTTTAGCTAGTTTAATTAAAATTTGATGTCCTTTTTTGTTCTTTATATATATCTTTGTAAAATTAGCTTAATGTGAAGATTTAATTCTTATTCTTTGTAAAATTTTGTTTGACATATCATATTTTGAAGAGAATTTAGAGTCATAAGATAGAATTACCCAAGACAAGGCTTGAGTGAACAAAATTTCCAAAGTCTCAATCTACTCCACCAGCTCGGGGTACTCATGTGTTCAAGGTATGGATTGGCTATGTGGTTCTTCAATCAATATTCCAGTTATAGTACATGATCTTTCTCAAAATCTTGAATGATATTTGCCTTCTTTTAATCCTAATAATCTTGTTTTTGTTGAAGAGCATGTTAGAAGTTTCAAAGTTGCTCTAAGATTACTGAATGTGATTCATGAAGATGTGGCCTGTAGGTTATCTCCATTCAATTTTAAAAATACTACCTATGAATGGTTTATTAACCTTCCATAGGATTGCATTACTAGCTAAAACAATTTTAACAATATCTTAATTGATCAATTTGGCAAAATTATTAGTCCATGCTTTTTTTATTAGCAGTTCATCACCATTAGAAAGGATGTTAATGAAACCATCAGATCCTTTAATGCTAGGTTCTAGAAGATGTTTAACAAAACTATATCCCCTTATATACTTGAAGATGCTTTAGCCTTAGAGATTTATAAAGATGCTAGAGATCCCTTGACCTCTATGTTCCTAAAAAGATCTCTTCTAGTCATAAACACATTGACTCAGACCTATTCTAAAGCTATAGTCATTAATGGCCAAATGAAACCCCAAGGTCATATTGTGTATTCTATACCTAATGGCAATTTGAATTGGTCCATTCAGAATGTCATCCTTAATATGTCTACTTTTACACTAGGTTAGAGCTATTTTCCCTTAAGTCATACACATCTTGGTCAGAAACTAAAATTCTTGAATAACACTACAAGTGGATTTCATCCACAAAATATTATAACTCCAATGCCCATATCTAGTAATAATGCTCCACTTTATGAGCCTGAGACACCAAAAAATTCAAATGACTTGATATTATAAATGATTAAAAATTTGGGCACTATTTTTTTGCTGTTGTAAAAATAAGGGAACATTATGACAAAAAATATGCTTTTAAAAGGTTTGATAAGCCTTTAGATAAGTTTTATAGGATTAATAATGTATTGTGTAAAGACGTACACATGAGTTACAATGATATTATTTTGGTTGATCATTATAATATTTCTAAAACTTATGAAATTATGCCTAATCAAGAATTTGTTTTAAGGACATCTACCTTTGAAAGATCATCTCAAGGTTTCATATAGACCATTAATTTTTCATTTGAATATGGAGATGAAGATAAAGATGATCCAATTAAAGAAATTGTATCTGAGATAACTTATATTCCTGAAAATGTAAAAGAAGTTGTAATTGGAGATCAACAAGACGCCATCATTGATATGCATGTAGATGAAGAAGAAGAGTTTATAAAAGTGGATATGGATCAAATACAAGATTTTTATTTAGAAGGTATCCCATGTAGGTTTATTTATGAAAAAAGGAATACCCCTGAAGAGGATGATCATTAACAACAATTATACTATGATTTTTTGAATGGGATGAAAGAGCTAGAGATAGTAGATGATATAATGGGACAACACATGGGTGCTTCATCTGAGAATTTCACCAATAATATAGAGCTCCCAGAAGAGATATTATTTGGGAGGAATCAAACCAAGATAATCTAAAACTTGATTGGGCAGTAGAGTTGCCTTTCTTCACTAATGATGAAGATAAGGCATGGGAATCAAATTAGGAATTATCATATGACTTCATTAAGAGGCCTATATTATGGGATCAAGATGTTTATCAAGATGATATTTTGGATGGATGTCATTTGGTTAATTAGGATGAATATGCCTTTTGATATGAATTGGAATATTTTTGTACAAAGATTGGTAGTCCACCTCCACCTCAAAAAGAACCTAATGAAGAAATCAGTCTGAGGATGCAAGTTAAGCTGACATTATTAAGTAAATATGATATTATCCAATAATTATCTATGGATGAAGTAGGAATATCACTCTTATTGTAAATTACAAAGATTTGGGAGGAAGAAGATTCGATTTGAGACTCATATCTTTGATCTAGGTACTTAAGGATGCATATAGGAGCCCAAGTCACACCATCTAGAAGTCCTAGCTGTTTAAATGTCCCTATCGGCATAAAGATGGCATAAAAACACCAAAATTTTAATATTTTGTCTTAGGCTAAGTAATTTTCCATTTGATCCTAGGGGTATGTATTTTATGAAGCTAGTATAGGGTTTAAATTACTTTCTTTCCCATTATTTCTTTTTTATTTTTTCTTTCCTATCCCTTATTTGTATATAATGCCTATAAAAATTTTATTGCCTTTTTTGATTTGTTCCTTGATTATAAATAATTCTTATTGGATAATCTTCAACTCAAATTTTATTTAGGCTTCTCAAATCTTCATAGTTAAGAAATTAAGTTAGTGCTTCTCAATATTGGTTGATCATAGGTTATTGGAATGTGAATTTGATGTTGTATTTTAGATAAACTAGTAAATACTAGTGGATAAGTCAATTATTCTTTGATATTTTAAAATTTATTTTGATCTAATCTTGCTTTTAAGAAGGATTGCACATGTAGGATGAAGATTAAACTATTAAAACATAATCGTACTTACACTTAAAAAAAATTAATTGCTTAGGACAACGTTTACAACCAAAGATGATTATCTAAAAATCAAAGACTTTACCAAATACCTAAATATAGATAATATAGTTCCCAACCTTTGCTAAAAGGTAAAAAAAATGATTATTTAAAAAAAATACAAAATAAGAGCTTATTGCAAAATCAAAGGCTTTCCAAGCAAAGGTGATTTTGATAATCTTTATTGGGTCTATGGATGCCTAGCTGGAAGTGGAGAAAGGATGTGAGTGGTGTCAAAAGTATCTTTGTTATGGATGTGGACATTTGGCTAATAAAATAGCAATTTCCAAGCCTTCCTTGAGCTAAGGCATGGTTCCTAATGAATATTCAAACATGTTGAAAGCGTTAATGATTAAAGTCATGAACCTAGAAGTTATTCTCTAAATCTTTTAGAGATCAATAAGTGGAATCAAATCACACACATAATAGGGTTATGTTTTTATTTTTGATCTTAATTTTACATATATAAATTTTTTTCTAACCATGAACTGATCTTAATAATGGTGCCCGATGAAATGAGATAAATAATTTAATTATTAGTCTAAACTAGAGTCTCTAAATTCTAACATATTTCTATGTTTCCTTTGAAATTCACCATTATTGATGTCAACATACCCACTATTTCTAAAAAATGGGGACCCTTGTGTCAAATTTTGTAAATTTGCACTTTAAAATTAAAAATTCAATTGATAAGGGTGTCACTAGCATGTTTTCATTTTTTTTGTTTTGAAGCTCATCCACACCATGGTCTAACTGAATTATTGGTTCATGGTTCTAGTATGAACCTATCTATGTTTTTTATCATTTATTCTTCATGTTCAGGTTATAGGTTTGATGAGGACTTTCTTTAATGAGCTATGAATGAATTTCATGATTTAATCTTAATTTGGTCCTTTACTAGCATTTGGTCTATAGAAAGTCAAGTAAGCTCATTTGAAGTGTCATTTGTTAATTTAAAAATCATATATAAATGTTAAAAAGACCTTATGGGGTGTCAAGAGTGTCTTGAGTAAGTATGGAACTACTTGGTTTTCATTTGGTCCTTCATTATATTCATCTAGACATTATGGTCAAGTGGCAAAAAAATCTAAGTAGGTACTTTGTTGACATTACTATTTCAACATGTGGATGGGTCAAGTAAAATTGGTCACATGGATGTGTTCATATTTTTACCAAGTTTATATGCCCTAATTTTTAGGTCTGTTACATAATCACACCAAAATTTATTAGCCTTCAAAATTGGTCTTTTAAGCATAATCTATCATTTTCCTATACTTAGCCATTCTTTTAGGGAGTCTAAAAAGATCTTGGTAGGTATTTTCATGAATCCATATATCTCATACACTATAACTTCAAATAAAATGGTCAAATGGGTTTGTTAAACCTCATTCAATGAACATGTTCACTAAATTTGAGCTCATGCGATATCACATCAAAAGTTACAAGCATTCAAAGTTGGCTCCCAAGTAGTTTTAAACTATTTTCTTGACAAGTATATGAACGTCATGCAAAATCATGAGAAAGAACTCATTTAAAAAATTTATTAGTGCATTTTAAAATATCTCAAAATTAATCGGTTTAGTAGGCTAGTTCTTTTTGTTATTGAGTTCATTCCCTGTAAATTTGGTGCCTTGGTGAGTTCTGCACTTTAAGATAAAAAATTATAAAGTTGGCCAAAAATAGATGATGTTCATGTGAATGTCAAATTTAATCCTATGTAAAAATCCATACAAACTTAAATTTGACAGTCTTCAAGACATCAATGATGGTTTCATGGATGTCATGTGACGGTCGTGTGAATGTCAAATTTAATCCTATTAAAATTATGAGTTTAAGTTTGAAGGTCTTTAGGGCATCAATGACGGTCACACAGACATCACGTGACAGTTGTGAAAATGTTTAATTTAATCTTACATGAGATTAAATTTGATGGTCTTTGTGATGTCAAATACGATCACACAGATGTCAAATGGGAATGCAAACAAAGCTTAGTGAGCATTTTCAAGATGTTATATCTCACATACATTGCAACTTCAAGATAAATGGTTAAATATGTTTGCTAATCTTTGTTCCATGACAATTTATAAAAAATTTGAGCTCACACAACATAATACAATAAAAGACCCAAGCATGTAAAGTTTCCCTCAAATGCATTTTTTGTTGTTTTCCAGACTTGACCAACTTTGCAGGGTCTAAATTGAGCCTAGAAGGCATTTTAAAGAAGTTATATCTCTCAATAAATGTAGGTTTAGGACAAATGGTCAAATGAGTTTTTTTTAAATTTATGTTGTGAACATTTTCACCAAATTTGAGCTTATATGACATAACACATCAAAAGTTATGAATGTGCAAAGTTAGCCTTCAAAGCATTTTGGCCAGTTTTCAGGATGCAAACAGGACCTAGTAGGCATTTTCAAGAGGCCATATCTCATAAGAGATAAAATTTTAGGAAAATGGCCATCTAAGTTTATTCATCTTTTTTGCATGACCATTTTTTCCATGTTTTAGCTCACGTGATAAAACAAGTCAAAAGATCCAAACATGTAAAGTTTCCCTCAAAAGCATTTTCTATTATTTTTCTATACAAGTCACTTGTCAAACGGAGCCATTGGTTTTTAAAATGGAGGGTCCTAGAAGTTCAATGGAAATTTTGTGCAGCCTATAATATTCTCATTAATTCAAATGGTTAAATGAAAACTAAGTTTTTAATTGGGTCTTAATATATGTATTCTAGAAACTTTGCAATAAGAACAATTGTCTTTATTTTTGTGTATTTGTTTTCATGGCTAATAGGTATATTACCTTGTCCTTTTATAAAAGGTATTATTTTAATTTCATAAAGAGGTGGAATTTTAGATCCAAAATTAATTTTTAAACTTGGAGTAATTAATACAAGTAAGGAATTCTATAAAGATTGTCTAACATTTGTCTGTGTATTTGTTGTCATGGATTCTCTCTCATTTTGCTTGTTCTGATTTCTAGATTTGAAAGGTTCAATAAATTTTTATGTGCACCTTTAATTGTAGAGATGTTAACTTGTGTCAATGCTAGGTTGACTTAAAGTCTTTAGTTTCTTTTCATTTTCTTTGTCCTTCCTGCATCTGGGCTAATGCTATTTACTTGTAGAGGTATAATCTTTAAAGTGAAATTGATTCTTATTTAGATTATTTTTACCTTCCTTAGAAGTTTGCATAATGTTTTATGTGATTTGGGGTAAGATATTTTACTTTATATTTTTGTTTGAAGTGCATTTTTGGATGAAATATGAACTTTGTCATGATGTTTAGAATGAAGATCAACAATATTTCTTTCTATCTTACACTTATTTTTGCTCTTTATTGTCCTGGATTACCTTAGTTCAACTTTTCATTATAAATATCCTTTCTAAATTAATTCTTAATTTAGTTCTTGATTATAATTTAATGTTATTTTCATAAGTACTACATACTTTGCATAGACCTGTTATTTGGCCATGGTGGCTCCAAACTACCAAGTAATATAAATATTGTGAAACAATCATTTTTTATGCCTATATTATACCAATACATAATAGGATTATCATAAACTTCAACTCATGCATTGAATTCTAAAATTAGAAGTGTTTCTAAACACTCTATGCACCTATAGTATATATTTAGGTATTGACAGATCCTACTAAATGCATTGAGGATTTTAACACTTTTGTGGATTCCACTGAGGTGGTGATGAAGGAGATGCACTAGAGTGCTAAGGAATCCTTGAATTGGTGTATGTAGATGTATATTACATATGATCCTCAAGAAGTGATTGCTAATGTGTAAAGTGTAACTTAAAATCTATACAATATTTTGTTCAATATCAGATTGTCTAGGGTAGGTACCTAGGCCCATAGAGTAGATGTTGTCATATTATGGAATAAAATGAAGGATAAATAAATAATATTGAATTTCTTGGTCTAGTTATCCAAGATTACTAATTTTATTTAGCTAAATATCATGATCAATATAGATACCTATTAGTGTTTAAATTATGTGATTTCTAAGAGGGATTCCTCCCTAAATTGTCATAAATAAATAAATAAATAAGTTTTTGAAACTCTTTTTTATTCATGAAAGTGAAGCACAACAATTTTTTTGAGATACAAGAGGAACTAGGGTGATCACCCAAGCAAGGAAGCTAGTCAACTGACCCATTTTTTAGAACCTTCTCCACTTGAATACTGAAGACTTTAGATAATAAGTGGAAGATACTATGTATAAAATAAATGAAGATGTATTATATTTGGTTATTTTTTCCAAATATAGAGTAATAAGAGATAATTCTTTAGTAACCAAGTTTAAGAGCTCGGAGGTAGATCAAGAAATATTAATGTCTAAGTCAATAAAAATTTGAAACCTTCATTACTAAATTTTGAATTCATAGACAAATAATTTGATGTCACTTATGCACTAGGTGAAGTGTTAAAGGCTAAATGAATGACTTCTAGGTTTACAACACACACACATTTGATTGTTAGTTCCTCCTAACTTCACAAAACTCTTAGTTCATGCCACAATTGAAATTGCAATATCCTCATTTAATAACCTAGTTAAAAACATTGCATTAGTACTCTAATTTTATAATTATTATGTATTTTCATGGTTATTACCAAGGTGGGAATTTATTTACCAATCTACTTAATTTTACATGAATCATTACATGATTTTGAACAAAAGGTTCTATTTTTTAAATTATAATGTTAGGTGTAGCTTGAAGAGATGAGTCCTTCATTATCCAAAGATTATAAATACATGTAGCCAATATATGTCAAAGGCAAGAGAATTTTGGATATTCAAATTAATAATAAATTTAAATAAGTTCTACTTGACCTGATTTTTATGTGCAAATATTCATTCTTCTCCAATTATGTGGAGTTTTTGAGATGTTCCATCATTATGGTATATTAGTGACTTAATTATGTATAAGGCATCTATTTTAAATACAATATTTCACTTTTATCTATACCTGGTTTGAAAATATTTTGAGTGCTTATCATAATCCTCTTGTAGATGTGAAATAACAATCTAGAAATTAGGAAACCTTTGACTCTTCATTGTATTTAATTATTTTTGTGTTGTAGTATCTTGAAACAAGTATTGTTCTATGTTCCTTTTCATATCTTAGTTCAAATACTAGTCTTGAAAGTATTTATCCCTAAATTTTTCACAAGTTTTCTTTTCTACCTTACTCTTCCCTCTATTTGAAGTTTCTTTTAAAATCCTACCCACCTTAGAATCATAATCCTTCCACCCACTCTAGGTAAATCTAGTGTCATCTATATCTAGTTCACCTTTGGTAAAAAATATGTGTCATTAATCAATATTTCACTAACAGTTTCTATAAATTTGAATACCCTAAAACTCATGCCTTTGGAGTGATTTTATTCACTAATCCTAAAATTTAGGCAATCTCATAGGGATTTAATGGGTGTGTAGAAAACCCATACCAATACAAGTTTCAATTTAGTGTTATAATGATTGCCTCCATCCTTTGCCTCTATCCTCAGAAGCATGATCACTTGAGTTGTGTTGTATAAACCCAAATGACTAATAAGGTCAACCTCAAAAAATAACTTATTATAACCACCTTTGGAGATCCATAAAAAGGATATGTTCAATAGAAGTATCTCTTAGATACTTAGGGCAGAATCATCATTCCTGGGAAGATAACCTTGTCTTATAATAGTTATGATGGCCCATCTACATAACCCACGTCTTAATCCTCAAATTCATCCCAATCCCCACCTCAATGCCTAACTTTCTTAACTTCCTCATCCACCAATGTCTTAGGAGTGGTTTATGATTTGCATATAAACTTGGAGAAATGTCTCACTAGAGGAAAGATTGCTCAAGAACATGTAAAATCTTTCAAATCTACCTTAGGGGCCCTAAATGTAACTCATGAGGACATGGATTGAAAACTATTCCATTTCACTTTATAATAATCAACCTATGAATGGTTTCTATATATTCTTAAAGGGTCAATCACAACCTGGATGAAATGTTAAGATAACTTAGTATATCAGTTTGACCATGTTATTAGTGCAAGTGTTATTTATCAATGCTTTTGAAACATGAGATGAAATCCCAATGAGGAAATTTGAGCATTCAACACTTGATTTTAAAAACTATATAGCATATTGGAGTCTATTTATCAACCTAACAAGCCACTGGCCTAAGAAAGGTATAAAACACCTTAGTTTCCATGACTACTATATTTTTATTTAGGGTTTTTGGCATTGATACTTTACCCTTGTCCTACACAGAGGAAATCAATGTAGATAAATAGATGTATCCTCAGTTGTAATCATTACCTCCACTCAACCTGGACCCATCTACCCAAATTTTAACCCAATCCCCAATGCAGCCTAGAATAATGGGGCACAAAATCAAACCCCTATCCATAATCAATTACCATTAATCCATATTACTTAAAATTAACATCCTTGTTTATTGAACAATTATGCTTATAACCATCATGTCTAGAGTCACCCTTCTATCCTAGTTAATAGTAATTCCACATAGGACAATGCTCCCAAGTCAACTAAGATAGAGATGGAAGCCATCTAAAGGATGGTACAAAAACTGACTAATGAACTCCTCAACATGTAGATATGTGTAGATGATATAGTTGGATATAAATATAATAATAAAGATCAACTTTATGGTTTCCATAGGTACAATATACCGTTTAATAGTATAAGAATAATCAAGATTATTAGGTGTCATCTAACAGGATGCTAGAGGTCAATATCATGAATGTAACTCTTCCAAACTAGTGTTGGGTCCATAAAACCATAAAACATAGGGAATTATATTTATCAAGTTTTTCACTAATTTAAAAATATTCTATAATAAATCAAAGGTAATAAAATTAGTCCAATTATCATGAACTATCTTCATCTAATTATTTAGGTAACCCTAGAATTGATATGGTATTTGACACTTATGACTTCCACTTCCTAGGGAAGATGAAAATAAGACTAAGGATAACACCGATGAGTTTCATGTTTTCCTATAGTACTAATAGGTTAGGAAAAATAAAAAATTGGGAATCAAGTAACCTATGACTTCTTCAACTCTTCCAAATAATAATGTTACTAGTCCTCTTGATATGAATGTCAATAATAGTCCACCCCCACCACAAAGAGATAATCCACCCTAACATAGGAAGAATAATCAACTTCCTTCTAATCAAAATTATCAATCACAAATCTTTGAGCATCAAGTTAAGGGAATATATAATATTTTTGAAGACATGAAAAAGATAAAATCTGATATCAGTCTTCATAAGCTAGATCAAATCACTAAATAGAGTGAGGTACTACTCAAGGACCTGATAGGGAGGACTTATGATAAGTAAAATACTTCCCATTGAAATTTAATTATGTAAAAATATAAGAATGAGGTACCAATATTCCTATTGATAGATTGAATTTTTAGAAAAAATGCACACAACTTCCTAATTGATTCTTTGGTATTAACCAATGTGATGTCTATGGATGTGTGCCAAAAGTTGGTTTTAACTACTAATAAGTTAAAAAGAGTAGTAATACAATTGGATAAATATTTAATACTATGTGTTGGAGAAAACAAAAATATGTGAATATAGTTTGGATCAGAGCCATGTGTGTAGTAGACTATTGACATCATGTTTATTAACATTCTAGAGGCATATAGATTGTTACTAATATGAGACCGGTCAAAAACATTGAATGAGTACATGGTCATAGATTTCTCCCATATGTAGCTACCCTAAAAAGTGGTACCAAACTAAATTAGTGCAGATAAAGAGCCTAAAATAAATTACTTTATTAGTGAGTACAACACCAATAATGATCAATTTGAATTAATGTTTACACACATGTGTGTGTACATTTTCACCACTAAACAACAATCACATGACCAATAATTTAAAGGGCCTTCTTAACTATGGACATTATACTTCAATAGGACTCATTCCAAGCAAGGTTCTAGTGTAGGTCTGGCCTTGATAGACACATAAGGTAAGCATTACCTAGCTACTTATAGGTTGTAGTTCCCCTACACTAATAATAGATCTGAGTATGAAGTCCTAATCTTAGGCCTATAATTTGCATTAAATAAAAATGCCAAACAACTACTAGTGTTTAGTGATTCTAAAATAGTTTGAAACCAAATAAAAAATAAGTAAAAGTGCAATATTTCATAACTAAATAAGTATAAATACTGAGATTGGGATTTGATTGAATCCTTTGAAACATGCAACATCAAGTCCATCTCAAGAGAAAATAATTAGATAGCTAATATATTTCAACCTCCACTACTAGTCTGGCACCACTTTAGAAATAAAAAATGTATAAATTTTAATTAGAGTTGGTCCCATGCCCTTCTATTCTAAATAATGTGAATAACTTCCATGTGTTTGATAATGATTATTAAATTGTATAGTTCCTATATAGTTTAGGAGATTTTGAGGCCCACATAATAGATGAAGGAAATATATAGCCTATACAAATTGAACATATGGGAAAATAAGGTTATAATTAACTTGGGAATGATTTCCTTAAAATTACCTTTTGACTTCAACCTTCAGGCCCAAAAGCAAAAATAGATGAAAGTAAATAAATCCAACTTCACCAAGGAAAACTTGGAGACTAACCAAACTTCCCAATTAGTGAGTATAGGTCTAAGCCATATTGAAAACAAAAAGCATAGGATGAAGGGGTTGCTTAAAAATTATAAGGATGTCATTATTTATACATATGATAATTTGAATATCTTTGATCTAAGGGTCATTACCCACACCATTCCTTTGAAGATAAAACACAAACTATTCAAACAAAGTTAGAGACCAATAAACCTAGTCCTAGAACCTCTCATAGAGATTGAATTAAAAAAACTCCTGCATGCTAAGATTATTATACCAATTAGGCACTCAAATTGGGTAGCTAATCTATAACCAATCAAGAAAAATAATAGAGAAATCAGGTTATGTGTTGATTTCAATATCTTAAACATAGGCTCAAAAAAGGATAATTATCCTCTACCTTATCTTGATGAGGTAATACAAAATGTGAGTGGCTCATAGATGATGTCATTCTTGGATGGATTGTTAGGATAAAACTAGGTATTAGTTAAGGTAGAAGATATAATGAAGACTACCTTCACCACCAAATGGGTAAATTTTATGTATTAAAAGATATCATTCAGCCTAATTAACACAAAACCACATTTCAGAGAGTGATGTATTTTGCCTTTCAGGGTCTATTAGGGAAGTGAATAATTATAACATGGATGATCTTATATTATTTTATAAGGATAGGGATGACCTTGAAAACCATCTACAAAAAGTCCTAGATAGGTGTAAAAGGTAAGGAGTTTCACTGAACCCCAAGCAATGCATTTTTTGAGTTAACAAAGGAAACTTTTTGGGCCTTATCATAAAAAACTAATAGATATACATCAATTGATACCATGTCCAAGCCATATCTAAACTAGCTCTTCCCAAAAACAAGAAAGATGTGAAGTCTTTTTTTGACTAGAACAAATTCATGAGAAAGTTCATTTCTAGTTTTGTAGAAATCATCAAACCATTGAATGCCATGTTAAAGTAAGATGCCAAGATTTAATGGATAATGGAGGTTGATAAATATTTATAGGACATCAAAATGGTAATTTATCAATCCCCAGTACTCATCATACCATATTTGAATAAATATTTATATATTTATTCATTTGATTCATTTGATTCAAAACATACGATTTCTAAAATATTGATGCAAAAGGTAGAATATAATGAGCATCCCATTGCCTTCATGATTACGAACCTAAAGGATGCATATCTAAATTATTCCATAATTTATAACAAAATATATGCCTTGACCAAGTTTGTCAAAAAATTTAGACATTATATTAATTGAAATAATATGTATTCTATTGTCATCACCTAGTTGTCAAACTCACACTTAGCCAGAATTAGCTGGGAGAAAGGAGAGTGAAATGGATGGCCAAACTTTAGGAGTTTGACCTTGAAATTAGAAAAAATAATATGTTAAGAGGCCAAGGCCTTATCCATATGATAAATCAAAATAATCAATGCATCTACATAGCATAAATCAATGAAGCCTAGATTATAGGAGGAGAATGGTACTCACATATCATCCATTGCCTATTTATAGGGGCATGCCCTTTAGAGTTGAACATAGAGTAAAATCAAGCTCCTGGTCTCAAATTGACTCATTTCATGATCAATGAAGGGGTATTTTATATGAATAACTATGAAGGCATCTACCTAAGGTGTATTTTGAAATATGAATCTATGGACATCCTATATAATCTACATAAGAAGGTTGGCAAAAGGCATCCCTATGGTAATACTATATCTCATAAAATTATAAAGGTTTGTTATTACTAGCCTAAAATATTTAAGGATTCCCACAACTTCATCATAATATGCCATGAGTTTTAGGTGTTTATGAAGAAAGAGGTGAATGTTTCTATGCATTTACATCTAGTCATTAAAGGATTCCCTTTCACCCAATGGGGCTTAGACTTTGTTGGGGTAATAAATCCAAATTCTTTAGAAAGAAATAACTTTGTCCTCATAACCACTGCTTATTGTACTAGGTGTACAAAGGTTATGGCTACCAAGAATTCATAAGCCATATATGTCATCAATTTCTTTGAGGGAAACATAGTCACCCAATTTGGCACAATAATTTCATAGGTCTATGATAATGGTCTAACATTCCAATCTACTAAGTTCACTAAATGAGTCTACCATAATTATACCACCCTCAAGTTCTTTTCAAACCATTATCCATAAGGAAATAGTGGTTGAATCAAACAATAAGAACCTTATTGATGTCATAAATAAATTTACATAAAATAAACCAAGAGACTATAAACTCTTATTAAAATATGCACGATGGATAGATATAACTAGGAACAAACAAGCTCTCAAGGTTTCACCTTTCCTACTACTATATGGATGACATCCAATCTTCCCCATCACTCTTAAGCTACCAAATTACAAATTCATGCAAGAGTATATGGGTGAAGATGAGAGAATAAATTCTAGACTACTCCAGATAGTCCAATTAGAAGCTATAAGAATTGAAGCACTACACAGCTTCAACAAACATTAGGGTATTGTCAAATTCTAGTTTAATAAAAATATCAAAAATTAAGACTTTCAAGATTTTAGACTTAGTGATACTCTAGGATAAAGGACTTGATGATAAAAGATAGCATGAAAAGTTCACTCCATTATGGATTGGACCATATCAAGTATCTAAAATCTTTGGAAACAATGCCTTTTGATAAAAATACCTTGAAGGTAATGACCTCACCTTTCCAATCAATAGATAATTATTGAAATATTAATTCATGGATGATCCAAGTGGAAATGCATCAAAATAAACTATAAATGGATATTTAGAGTAGAAGTAGATTAGATTTCCTACTTTATAGATTAGATTTCTTGCTTTATAGATTAGATTTCCTACTTTATAAATTAAATTTCTTCCTTTCTACACTTGTTTTCCTTTATAATAGTTTTGATGCTTTCCATAGATTATTTATATTCTTTCTAGTTAAGTTTCATAATTTTTATAACTATATCAAACAATTTAATGAACTAAATCCAAAATGATATGCCAAAATAAAGGGGATGATACATAAAGGGAACACAATTAGTACTCATGGGAAATTATTTTGACAACACTAGAATTTCTAGAGTTGTGGTATGTATTTGACTAAATTTTGTTTTATTTATATTGAATAGGGATAATAATCCTTTGGTACTTGCTCTAACATACTCGTGCAAAGTTTATAAAATATTCTCATTTCCAAAAATGCACCACACTATCATATGTTAAAACTTGGGTAGGAAATAATTAACATAAGACCAAATACATACTGACAATGACACTTTAACCCATATTTTTTCTTGTTTCATACATCCAACCAAAGGTGGTTCCCAACCTTCCTCTATCTACTATTCAAAAAAGTGGGGTTGATAGAGGATAGGTCATTCAAGTAAAATCTACTAGGGATATGGATACATGGCTGGTATTAGATCAAGGCTTTGAGTGGACCAAGAGGTATCTCTATTGGGGCTACAGATGCATCACTAGAAGTAAATTAATACCCAAGCTTTATTTTTTCATTAGTTGTAAGGTTAAAAATCAAAATGAAACCTACAATATCTATTCTGGTCTTCATTAAAAATATTCATGACCAAGATAAATAAATTTCACTAGATCACACACTAATCCAAAGAATGGGAAGGTTAGTATGTTGCATCAAGAAGTAAGAGATTTATTCCATAATTTGGATTTATTTACTCTTTCTTTGTTAAGAATAAATTTATATCATAATATATTTATGAAATTCTAGGTTCTTAAAATAATTAAGAGTATTTTCTCATATGAGTCATAATTTATTGTGCCCTAACACACACACACACCCCATTTTCAAAATTTTAAAATAGAGACCCATTATTGTAAACCATCTATTTTGGGGAGAAATGATCCTAAATACCAAGGACTTAGGTATCATGCATTTGTCATCCATGGCTATTTACAAAAAATTAGCATTACACAAGTTCAAATCATAAAATTCCAATCTTAAACTATTATCTTATGTCATTTTTAACCTTGGATTTTCACAAATTTTAATTTGATATTATGTTATAATTTATGGATTAATAAATATAATCTATCTGTGTGGGTGTGTGTGTGTGTGTGTGTGTGTGTGTGTGTGTGTGTGTGTGTGTGTGTGTGTGTGATATTACAAGATTAAAAACCAAATATTGTTAATTTCCTCCAAGTAGACCCCCAATAAATATAACACATGGTTGTGATATGCATCACTCTTTTATCATTAAAATATTTGTATAATTACAAAATTTCTAAGTCATTAGGATCTTTATATGATTACAAAATATTAAGTCTTTCTATCTCTTGAGCCTCCCAAGATCTAAAAACTCACCATGAAACATATTTATGTTAAAAAGTAAACATGGAAACTTCATCTATTTATCAAAAAAATTAATACTTTTGTGTTCTTTTGGATATTAGTTCTAAGCTCATGAGTCTCCAAGATTTTGAGATCATTCCACATGTATCAAGGTAATTTTTCTATGAGAAGGGTAATCTATTCCTTGGTTTGTAATCTAATGGTTTTAATCTCCTAGGTCTCTTGTCTTCTAATCATTCCATGTCTCTTAATCATGTTGACCTACAACCGCAAAAGGCTCTTCACCAAAAGGAATGCCAAGCTAATGATTCAAGATTCCATGATTCTAAGTGCTTTGAGATCAGGCCACATGGCTTGATCACATTAAATTTCCACTATTGGACCTATCCAACATAGTCAATATATTTAAAGTGTTAGGTTAATGAGGACTTTAAAAATGTCACTATCTAGGAAGGTATGGACAAAGCATAAAAAATGACAACATGATAAAGAAGTAAGTCAATGAAAAGTTGATAGCTATCTCAAAATTAATGATTAGACATAATTAAATAATTAATGATATCAACTTGGAAAGAAAGGCACCCACCAATGCTAACTGGCACATTCAAATTAAAATGGGCATTAAAATCAAGATTTCATTATTTGCATTATAGTTACATGAATACATTGAATACTCAATCCTATGAGTGATGTATAAAAAATCTATGAGAATTGGGATTCACTTTGTCATTACTCTTTCAATTAAATAATTATGTTCTCAAGCATCCTAGCTTCAAATGATCCCTATATTTTTTTAGACATTAAGCACATATAAATCCAATCCAAGACCTCATAAGAGTTAGAGTGATCAAAGGAGAATAATGGCCTCTTCATCAAAATAAGGTAAGGCCTCAATCCCCTCTCCATATTCATTTATAGGATTAATTGAATATAAAGATACAATATTTTCTAAATTTTCCTTAAACATTAAATTACCACATTACTAGCTTCTTTGGTAATAGGTCTAATCAATATAGTCATATTATAGTGAAGATGAACTTTTTCCAAAGGTGAAACAATACATAGATGATTTACTTCCAATTAAAGAGTAAGGTCTCCACTAGGATTTGACTAAACCTAAGGTAATGCCATGTATTGACCTCTTCAAGGTTTTATTCATAAATGGAAGAACTTTTGGGGCATCATGTATGTAAGTAAATTCTATACTGCCTATGCTTACATCTTAAGAAGGACATTCTAAAGATATCTTAGGCTTCCCTACCCTGAGACTAGATACAATCAAGTCTCAACCAATGTTTGGCTTGAGCATTACACTATAGATATAAATTTGAAGCAATGGCTTTAAAATGTCCATAAGTTGAATCTAAAATGGGAAATATCCTCCAATTGCATCATAAAAATTACACCTGAACTTGCAATAGCGATGACATTATTGAATAGGTTATATGGTTTGTTAAGTATTGCCTATGTTAAAGTTGAATGGGTTCCAATACTAGATATACTACTAAAAATTAACAAATTGGTATCACTGTGGGAGATCATAAGTGCACAAATAAATTAATAGATACCTTTCCCTAATTGAAGGCCCAAATATGGAAATTTCTACATGATGTCTTACTTGATGGATATAGTAATCACCAATTTTTACAAGTCTTATGGTAATGAATGGTGAAAAAATAGATGAATGTTTGGGAAATAGGATTATAGAGGATTTTCCCTTTATGTTCATTCATATGGATAGGATTGATATCAAAAGGATAATTAATGAGGTATATCCTCATATATACCATGTAATATAGGGTACCCCAATGCCCAAATTGTCAGAAAACATAACATATATGCTTAGTAAAATGGGAGATTATTGGTGGTATCTATATGTAACCATCATCCAAGTGTAGGGTACTAGGACTAATCCTTTACTATTTACACATCATGTTGTAGATCATATTATATAATAAGAGATGGCCTATCAAGTCTTCAATAGTATTGATGAAGAATTAGGTCAGAGACATTTGGCCTACTACTTTATAATTCATTTCAGCATTAGACAACATCAATATGTGACTAGGTAACATTTCATTTGAGTTTGTAAGGATAAAATACAATAAAACTTAAATCTTAAACCATTTAGAGAATGGGACTCTAGGAATAAAATAAAGGGTTATTTCAAAACAATCTTATTAAAAATAAAGTACATCTCTTATAATTACAAGGAATATGATCATGATCATATTTTATTAAATGTAATAGATGACTCTAATGTTTGGATAAAGATGAAAGAAAATAAAATGTATATGATAATTACATAGGCCATAAAATACAACATAGATGCAATAGAGGAAGAGGCCTAGATTGCATGGATTCAACAATGGCCTCTATCTCCACCATAAGGATCTCAGCCACTGGATCAACCTCTTTCCCCTTTACTAAAATCCATATAAGAACAACCAAATTAATCTTAGAGTCAAATGGAATAAAATACTAAACTCAAAATGGATATTTTGAGAGGACTTCCTAGTCCTCAAGTCTATTATACTTCAACATCTTCACATGAACATGTATTGGGCACAATATCTACCAAGGAAAGGTAAGTTATTTCCATAGTTGATCAAAGTAAGAATAGTTTTGTGATGACTTATTTGATTCCTCTTACTATAGTCACCCAAGTGAGCCTCCTTTAATTCCTAGAAACAACTTTCACTTCAATTCCATCTTCCCATAACTATCCCTAATCTCCTAATTTCCCTTATGGAAGCCTTGTGCCTTTCATACCTTCTACTTCATCACCTTCAATTCCACCTCCTATCATAGTTGTTCCCAAAATCCCTCTAACATATCATCCACCCTCAAACACACCTATCTTCACATACCAAAGGAATCAAAATGACTCCCCTACTCATTTTAATGATAAAAAATAGAAAATAGACCATCACTTGGTCTCCCTATAATAGAAGAAGTTATCGAGGAGGAGGAAAAGGATACAGAGACTACATTAAAAGTGGAAGAAGAAGAAACAAAAAAATTATTATCCTTGGTTGACTATCCTTCAAAGGAAGAATACTAGGAGATGGGCATGGCACAAACAGATGATGAAAAAGCCAATCTAGTGAAAGTCAAAGCTTTGAGTCTAGGCAACCAAATAGGAGGAGATACCTTAATCAGTCTCACACTAGAAAAAAGTTAAAATATTTAAGAGGTGGTATTTTATATTATTTATTTATTATGTAATGTATAAATACAAACTATAGTTTTACCTTAAATAATTCCTAGCATTATATCATTCAATTTTATTTTTACAAGTATGAATTCATATATTCTTTCCTTACCAAAATTAATAGACTCATGTTGTAGTCAATTTTGAGATTTTAGTAATGATTTATATTTTCAATAATACACTAGCTCCTAAGAAGAAGTTAACCCAAATATAACTTCTTATGACCCATCCATTATCCTTACTAAAAATAACCATGACTATGAAAATAATCTCAGGTTTAACTAGATTCTTGGTTGAGGTGACATCTAGGAAAGAAACCTCTTTATGGGAAGTGGTTGACTATAAATGACCCCAAATCCCTATTTAAATAAGTGCCTTACTTCCAACCACTATGATCACATCCCTTCTAATGACCTATCAACCTACCACATCTTTATAACTTACTCAAAAATAAGAAACATGAGAACTCGAAAGTTCATCAATAGGTAAGGGAGATGTAGAATGTCAGGGATGAAAGGAAAAATAAAGTTTTGAAAGTTATACCTATAGTATTCACTCAATTTGACAAATAAATTGGGACTATATTGAGAGTGAGGAAGAGGAAGTTGGTAAACATAATAAAAAAAGGAGAGGTAAAATTTGAACAAAGTGAAAACTTGTTATCTTTAGCCAAAAGGCCCAAAATAAATCCTAATGATCTTACTAAATATATTGAGGATTTTAACACTTTTATGGGTTACAATGGGGTATTGATGAAGGATATTCACCAGAGTAATGAGTAAGCCTTGAAAATGTGGAAACATATGTAGATTACATGGGTTCCTTAGGAAGTGATTGTTGATTTACATAATTTAACTATCAAGTCACATAATATTTTGTTCAATATCATAGTGTCTAGGGTAGGTAATTAGGCCCATAGATTATATATTGTCACATTAGGAAAAAAATTAAGGTTAAAGAAAGAAGATTTAATTTCCTAGTCTAATTATCTAAGATTAGTGATTTTGATCAACTAAATCTCATACCAACATGGATGATTCTTGGTGTTTAAATTATATTATAGCCAAGAGGGATGCCTCCCTAAATTGGTATAAATAAATGAAGAAGATATTTGGTCCTTTTATTAGTCATGAAAGTGAAGCACTAAAATTTTTGTGAGATATGAGAGTAACTAGGGTGATCATCCAAGTAGGGGAGCTCATAAACATACCCAATTTTAAGAAACTTCTCCACTTAGATTCTAAAGACTTTAAAAAAGAAGATGAAGGTACTATGTATAAAACCAACAAAGAGGTTTTATATTTGGTTAAATTTTCTAATGAAAAAGTAACAAGAGTTAAGGCTTTAGTAGCTGAGTTCAAGATCTCAAAGGTAGAGCAATAAATATTAATGGTCAAGGTAGTCATAATTTTAAAGCATTCATTACTAAATTTTGAAATAATAGATAAAGAATTTGATGCAACTTATGCATTGGTTGAATTGTTAAATACTAAAGAAGTAACTTTTAATTTTGTAACATGCACACAACTAGATTTTAGTGCACCCTAGCTTCAGAAAACTCTTAGTCCATATCACAGTTACAACTAGAGTATCTTCATCAACTAATATAGTTAATGACATTGCATCGATACTCTAATTTTATAATTATTATGTATCTACATTGTTATTACCAAGGTGGGACTTTAGTTCCCAATCTATTTATTGTACATGTATTTTTACATGATTTTGAATGAATGGTTATATTTTTGGACTTGTCATTTTAGGTTAAGCTTGAAGAGATGAGGCCTTCCCCATCCCAAGATTATAAATACATCTAACCTCCCAGTCTCAAAGAGAGGAAAATTTTGGCTATTTTTAATAATAGTAAATTCTAAGAACCTCTGCTTGACTTGATATTTATGTGAAAATATTCATTCTTCTCTAATTATTTGGATTGATTGAGACATTCAATCATTATAGTATTTTAATGATTTAATTTTTTATGAGCTATTTATTTTAAATACATTATTTCACTTTTAGCTATAGCTAGTTTGAAAATATTTTACATTCTTATCATAATCTTATTGTAGATGAGAAACAACAATTTATAATTAGGAAAACTTTGATTTATGCATATTTAAGTATATTATGTTATACTTTCCTTTGAATCTTCACTGTGTTTGACTTTTTTGTGTTACATCATCTTGGAACAAGTATTGGTCTATATTCCTTGTCCTACCTTAGTTCAAATACTAGTCTTGAAAGGCTTTATCCCTAGATTTTCCATGGGTTTTTTTTGATGAATTAATCTTCCCTCTTTTTTAAGTTTATTTTTAAATCTTATCGACCTCAATTAGAATAATCATATCTCTATCCATTCCAAATAGATCTAGGTTCTTCCATAGCCAGTTCACACATGGTAAAAAATCTATGTAACTCACTACTATTCCAAAAATAGGTTGTTATAAAATTGAATACCCTACAACTTGTGTCTTGGATTGATTATGTTCACCAATCCTAAAAAATTAGATTCATATTCATAAGAATTTTTTGAGTGTGTATAAAACCCACATCAATAGACTAGTTTTATGTACTTGATCCTACAAAATAAATCTAGTGTAGGAAACTAATAATTTTCTAAAGGGAGTGCACTAGAGGTGTATTTATCCCTAATTTTTATTTCCAAAACAAAATAATATTTAAACATTCAACCATAAACTCTAATTATCATGATATATTTATTACTTTACTTATTTAACATGTGCCCTAATCAAATTACAAGAATAAATTGTCAATCATTTACATTAAGATATATGATTAAATGACATATTTGTTGATCTAAATTCTATTTTAAAGTTATATATTAATTTTATTAATCTATGATTAATCTAAATTATGTTCAAAATTATTTATGAACCCTTACAAATAGAAATTAGTTCAAAACCACAATTTTCCATTTAGGGTTTCATTCTTATAGGATTTTAGATTTCGTCCATAGGGTTTTATTTTTAGATTAATTTATGATTTCTTTTGAAAAAATTATAGACTTTTATCTTTTACCCTAAGGTTCAACACTCATACTCATATTGGTAATTCTTATATTGAGGTTAGTCCTTGATTGGAAGATATTTGGAACAAAATAACTCTATTTTTCAAAAAAAATGATTTTTTTAGTCGTATCAATTGGACAATAAAACTTTTTTTGGCATCAAAATATTATATGTTTTTTTTAGAATATTTTATTTACTTTTTTTAGTAAATTTAGTCTAGAGGATGAATGGTGTACTTAATTTTAATTTATGTTTTTTGTCTATATAATATTTTATTAATAAAAAATATTTTACATTCCAAAAATTCCTCACAATTTGTAGTCGCTAATTCTTTATTTCCTCCATTTTTTTTTACGTATTTGGATTAGATCTTGCTTATTTTTTAATATCTTGTTTATGGTATGATAAATAAAAAATGGATAATTGGTCAAAAAAATCAAATCACCCTCATATTAAGGACTTATTACTTTATAGAAACTCCATATTTTATATGTATGATAATGAAAGGACAAATAACCAAATATGACTAAATTTAATTATTATCTAGATGAAGAATATGCTTGTCATGATTATAATGATGACTATAATTCTAGTGATAAAAAATATTAGGTTGGGTATGATAGTGGAGACTTTAGAGAACAATAAAAGGAAAACACTAATAAATAAATATAATAATATTTTTCTCTTATTCTTTGCATTCTTATTGAAATCATATAGTAAAACAAAATGATAAATATAATAATGAACATTCAAATTTTCCTAGCATAACTCATGAGTTAAAAATAAAAGATTCTCTATCTATAAAATTGGAAAAAGAATGTGAAAATGTGAAATTCTTTCTTTCTCTCCTAAAATAGAAATATTGAAGAAAGAACAAATGATTTTATTTAATCAACCATAAAATGTTTACAATATCTTCTAATTTATACATAGAAGTATGCTCTTAATAGAACATTGGTTACAATAACCATACTCCTAAAATCATATGTGAGTATCTCAAATAAAAAATACAAATTATTGTATCAACCACCTATCTCTCAAATATTACATAGGAGTTTTATTTTCCCATATTAACCTACTCACAGTTTCTTATGGTGAGTAATGACAATTTACTCATGTAGATTATTATTTACTATCTACTATGAGTAGTTAAATATTAATTAATTATTTATAATGGTGAATTAATAACCACAATATTCCCCCCTTTAATTTATAATTATCTTATGTGAAAAAGAGAGAAATTATTTGAAAGCCTCAAAATTTTCTCGCATAAGTGATTTAAGAAAAACATCTACATATTATTGATATATCAGGAAACATTAGAGCTAGATGTTTTTATTCTCAACATATTTTTAGATGAAATAAAATTACACCTCAATGTGTTTTGTGTGTTCATGAAATACTAGATTGTGAACAAGCTTCACTATTCCTTCATTGCCTACATGAAAAATTATTGGTTGATTATGTGGCAATCCAAATCCTTCAAGTATACATCTAAGGAAAATCATTTCATAGATAGATTCTTTTGTTTTATGATATTTTAATTCTATATAGGAACTTAAAGTATAAATTTTCTTCTTACTCCCCCATTATATTGATCCATATCCCAAAAATAATAAAATTTTTGAAGTAGATTTCTTGTCATGAATGTTCCCTGCATGATCTAAATCTAAATATCCTATCAATAATAAGCTATCATTCTTATTGTATTATATGATAAAATCCATATTTCCTCTAATGTACCTCAACACTCACTTTGTTGATTTTCAATGAATGACTTTGAGCTATTTCATGAACCTTGAGAGATAATTAATAGCATAGCTGATGTCTGACCTAATATAGGTTAGGTATATAAGACTCCCCATTAATTACCGATATAGAGTTGCATTTACCTATGGTGATATATTTAATTGACATAACTAAAGTTTTGTCTCTATAGATGTGGTAATTAGTTTGTTCTCTATCATGTTAACTTTTTTGAGTATTGTTCTGGCATGTTTGAATTAAGATACATAAGTGTGATTTTCTCTCTTCTAAAATTATAAACCAAGATAATAATGTATAAGCCTAAGATATGTTATGTCAAATGATTAATTTAGATCTTTTTTTATTGATTCAATCATCTTCACTAAATTGTTAGTGATGACTAGATCATCAACATATAAAAGAAAATTATTATCTCCCCCCATGGTGTTTTAGGTAGAGATTGGGATCATATAGACTCATTTTGAATCCATGTTTCAAGAGATGATCATGAATATTGATATATCATGCCTTGGGAGCCTATTTAAGACCATATAGTGATTTTATAAGTCTATAAACTCTATCTTATTTTCTTGATTTGAAAAAACATTTTAGTTAAGTCATGTATACTTCTTGTAAGTCTCCATTAAGGAACTCACTTTTCACATCCATTTGATGGACTTTCTAGCCAAACTATGCAACTAGATCAAAAATCATCTTGATAGTTTTGATTTGTGTTGTGAGAGTAAATGTATCCTCATAGTCACTACCTTATTTTTTAACATATCCCTTTATAACCAACCTTTCTTTATGCTTGTCTAGACCGCCATATGCTTTGTACTTCATATTGAAGATACATTTGCATTTGATTGGATTTTTCCCTAGTGGAATGTCTACAAAATGCAAGGTTTTATTCTTCATCAGTGAATTATACTCTACATCCATGGTATCTTTCTAAGGTTTCAATTATAAGACTTCTTGAACTATAAATAAATTGATATATTCAACAACTATACTCACTAGGCCAAACTTTACTTCTCCTCAAGCCATACTATGAGTCCTTGGTTTAATGGTGGATGTGTCTAGAACACCATCCTATTTAACATCTCTGAGTGTAGTTGTATACCATTTAGGAATACATTGAGTGGTTCATGTGGGTGGTGGAGTTTCACCATCATTCCCATCATTATTACTATATTCATCTAAAAGATTACCATCTTCTATAGTTTCTATAAGACTAATTTGTTTATCAAGTGAGCTTATATAATGAGATTCCTCTTCTTTCTTTTCAAATAACTCAAGATCCATGATAGTGTAAATTTTTCTAGTTTTTGGATCCATGAGTCTATATACAAGTGATTATTCATTGTATGCAAAGATCACATAATTCTTGGATTTCATATCATGTTTAGTCCATTCTACTTTGGGAATGGGCATACTTTCTTAGCATCCAAAAACTCAAAGTTGTGATATAGATGTTTTTTTCCTTAACCAAGATTCATGTGGAGTTATTCCATCAAGAGCTATTGTGGGAACTCTATTGAGAAGATATATGGAAATTTTAACTACTTATGCCCAAAATGCCTTTGTCAAGCTTTAATTATGTATCACACATTACACTATCTATATAATAATATGATTCTTCCATTCAATAACTACATCTTGTTGTGATGTATTTGGATTTGGCATTTTATGATGAATTTCATTTTATTGAAAAAATTGTTTAAACTCATTACTAGTGAATTCCCCATAGGATTTAAGAGGAGGGTCTTGATTTTTTGAAAAGATTATGTTTCAAAAATTTTGAATTTTTTGAAAGTTTCAAAGGCTTGAATCTTTGTATTCATAGAGTAGACCCACATTTTTTTTATAATAATCATCAACAAATAACATGAAGTACTTAAACCTAACATGGATAGGTGTCACTGGTCTACATAGATTAGTGTGAACTAGATCAAGTTTAACATTATATCTATAAGTGTATTTTTGAAATGTAACTCTATGTTGCTTTACTGATAATCAATAATGACATTTGTATGTACCATTTTTAATAGGTAGAAATCCTATTACCATGTTCTAGGTGTGTTGCTATATCAAAAACTAATGTGGCCAAATATTTTTTGCCATAATTATGTTGAGTCTGTGTCATTTGCTATGAGTGCCTGATTATTTTTTTGAATGAAAGAAAGATAAAATATACTACTCACAATGGACACTTGTGTAACATTTTTTCAATTTTTGGATTTATCTATAATCAAAAACATTTTATTTCCATCTTTATAGTAAAATTCAATCTTCAAATTGTGGTCTAAGAGTTGATTGACTGATAACAAATGTTTGGTTAAATTGGGTACATAGAAAACATCTGTGATTTTATAAATTTGTATTTCTAGGGGTAAGGTGACTTTACCAATTCCTTGAACACTATATGAGGTATCATCACCCAAAGAAACATGATTTTTATTGGGTGTGTCCTTAAAAGTGAAAAACCAATCTTTTCTACCTATCATGTGTTAGGTTTCACCTAGGTCAGCATACCATATGTCACTTTGTGATGTGGATTCATCATGGAGGTCTATAGAGTATATGAAGTGTTCTTCATCATTATGTTCTTCCTATTTTATAATTTTTCCTTGTTACTTTAATTTATTCTTCAAGGTCACCTTTTTATATCCTCATCGTTTATTGAATGTTATGGGGGATAATTATTGGTTAGTGGACTTCTAACCACTAGAAGATCCTTTCTTGAAGGTATTATAGTAATAGTCTTTGAGTTCTTAGCTTTGATGACCATAAATGAGACATTGTTTCTATGATTTTCTTCCTTATAAATTCAACCTTAGATTATGTTTTGATGAATATTTGACTAGTTTCTTACCTTTCTATTGATGAGAAGCTAAAACATATTCTTCTTATTTTTCATGTGTATTGAAAGACTTTTCCTACTATAACATATTTACCAATTTTTACAAATTTGTTTTATGTTATGTGATAGTCAAAGTGGTCATAGATATATTATATGAGGGTGGAAGTGCTCTCAAGACAATAGGTATAAGGGATTCATCTATAACTGTCTCACGCAAAGATTGAAGTGATGCCCTCAGCATTGCAACACATATTAAAAAGGCCTCCACTTTTTCACCTGATCTCAATTTGAGAGAATGGAGTTGAATTTATAGTTGTAAAATAATACTCTCATTTTTGGTCTCATATATATATTAGATCTTGTCCCATTATTCCTTATCTATTTTGGCTTCACAAGTGTGTGGTTGGACTTCATCTAATCTTATGAACATGATTATCAACTTATCCTTTTGGATATATTTATCAAATTTACCATGCTAATCAATGTATGTTGCATGTCAGGTCTATTACATACCAAATTTTATCAAATTCAAGTTGAGTTATGAGTTTTTTCTTCCAAGCAAAATACTTGTCACCTTTGAGTAGCTGTGAATCCACCAAAAATAAGCTTGGATACTTTGATGCCATTATCAAGTATACAAGTGATGGATTTATGAAATATAACTCCAAAAGGTTCCCCTTTGTATATATTGCCAGACTGATATGCCAAACCTCTCTATATGTTCACCTTCCTATATACACGTTAGTATTGGAAGAGCTTATCCTTTTGATATACCCATTGGTATGTGAAATATATTTTAATGCAATTTAGATCAGAATGGTACAAGGTACTTAGATAGTATGTGAAAGAGATTCATTCTATCATTAACACTTAGAAGGAATTCCACATACATGGGTGTAACTTCTCTATATACTTGGAAATTCCAACTATCAAGATTTACATCTTATGATAATAATGAATGGGTAAATGAAGGGAAAGCTATGATTTCATGTGCCTTATTTCTCCTTGATGATTTAAAGGGTCAATTCCTAGACATCATTGTTATATATACATTATTTTATGTATGTTTCAACTCAAGCATGATAAATTTACTATAAATGTGAGTCAAAGGCAATTATTGCACTGAACACTATGAATGAGTTTTAAAAATCATGATTTTATGCTATTTTTTACAATAAACAAATTTATAATTTTTTTGATACAATCTAAAACCAATGTTTATAAAAATGTAAAATGCACTCTTTTTGTAGAAAATTAATTTTTTAAAATTTTTGGTCCTTTCAGCATATTTTGGTAAAAAAATATTTGTTTTAATTTATCTACTTTTGCCTTTTTTATTTTTTATTTCTAAAAAAAATTCTTAAAAAAATTAGAAATATGATATTATCTGATAACTTATTTAGTTCTAACTAAGTTTAGTGCGCTTAATAAAGTTGAAGGGGTTGCTAAAGTTTCTATATAAAAATATACTTTTGTAGGATTTGAACCTCCCACCTCACTCTATTAAAATATATGCCCACCAACTCACTTATGGATCATGACAAGTCTAATTAAGACAAAACTTATATTTGAAAGGTATAATTTTTTATTTATAAATAAAACTACCTTTCTTCCCAATTCTATAGGTTTGTAAATAACTATTTTTTGAAATAATTTACAATAAAGGATTTATTAGATAAGTGGTTTTGAAGATAAAATGGATGGTTTTAATCAAATAAGGGTGGTACTAGACATAGGAAGGATGAATATTTTCAAAATAAAACCACCCTTTCTAAAAATACCATGGGTTAATAGAAAAGTGCTTTTTAAATAAACGTGCTACAAATGACCTTTAAGTGGATGGTTTTGAGCAATTATAAGGTCATTTTGGGAGTGAAAGAGCTATTTTGGATTTATTTTTTAGAAAATATATTATTAAAAGAGTAATTTTATATTTATATGTAAAATTTTTGAGCTTTTGGAATTATAATTCTAATTTTGCATAGAATAAATATTTTAAGTCACTAACCTTTTTTTCAATATTTGGAATAGCATGACTTATCTCTTATATGATGATTTGTCTCCCTTGATGTGCCAATTTTTGCCTTTTCTATTGTCTATAGCTTATGTTTTGATCTCAAAAATTGCATCATATACATTTCAATAAATATTAAATTGTAAAAAGACCTCAGCATCGAGTAGGAATTAGATGCCTCTCTTTTGCAAATAGAGAGTTCTCAGGATTCTCCATTCACACAACAAAGGTATAAAATTTAATTTAATCTTATTCCAATGAGAGCATGGAATTATCTTTACAAAAGTCCAGATATATTTTAAAATCTCTAATACTAGATCTTGAAGAAAGAAAAAATTCTTTTATTTATTCAACCATCAAATGTTTATAGTAGCTTCTGATTTATACATAGAAACATGCTCGTAATAGAACATTTGTTACAAAAACCATACTCCTAAAATCATATGGAGTATCAACAATACAAAATATAGATTATTATGTCAACAACTTATCTCCCAAATATTACATGGTAGATTTATTTTCCCATATTAACCTACTCAGATTTTCTTATGGTGAGAATTGATAATTTAGTCATGTACATTATTATTTACTATCTACTATGAGTAATTAAATATTACTTATGTATTTTCAATGGTTAATTAATCAACCTAATAGGAAAATAAATGTGAGGATAGTGAAATCCATTCATTCTATTTAGAAATGGAAAATGAACCTGAAGAAATTAAAATTCCTTCTCTCTTTAGAAATGGAAAAATAATGTGAAGAAATTGAAATTGTTTCTCTCCATTTGAAAATTCAAAAAGAATGTTAAAAAATTGAAATTGCTTCTATCTCTTTAGAAATGGTAAATGAATGTGAAGAAAGTGAAATTTTTTTTGTCTCACTAAAAGTGTGAAGTGAATGTGAAATAAATTATTTTTATATAAAAATTGAATATGAATGTGAATAATGGAAAACCTTATATCTATGTAAAATTGTTAAATGATACAAACACCTTATGATTCTTTATCTTATCTTATAATACAATGTCAAAATATTCCTTAAAAAAACCATTTATTGAGACAAAATGTGATGATAATGTAATAATTACAATGATAAATATTTATAATATGAATCTATAGAAGATAACTCTACATTTGAGTGTGGTGAACTTTCTCAACCCATTCCTCATATACAAAATTATTTTCCTCTACCTCATTCACCAATTTGTAACAGTGTACCTATGGAAATGTACAACAATAAGATCCAACCATTGAATGACCTTTTAAAGATATTAATATGTCTTCCTAAGAATTAATCTCATTATTTGACGTTGTGGGTGCCTTGAGAGACAAAATGCATCAACTAACCTTATAAATCAAAGAATACCATGATTTGATTGATTATATTTCTAAATATGAAAACCTAATTACAAATAATAGTCTAAATGCACCATTAAATCATAACTTATTCATGCCTACATATCATATATTATTGTAAGTAGTGATATTTATTTACATCTCATATATTTAAGGCTTCTAAGGATAGATATGATGGTATTAGTATTTTAATAAAATTATTTCTGAAGATTTTAACTAGAAAAGTTTTCATTTATTTCAGTCTTTGTCTAGGGTCTTTACACTCCTATTTTGAGTTATAAGAGGAATATTTAATATGAGACATTCATATTAAGGGACCAAGATTTATATATGAATTCTTACCTTATATTCAATAATGAAAATAATATCTAATTTATTATTACATTATATGATTCAATACTTTTATGTAAAAATTGATATATCAACCAACATATTAATAACACAATATTTGTAGAGGTATGATTTATCCTCTCAAAATATATTTTATTTATGTCAATTTTGATCCATTTCAAGATATTTTTTTATAAAAATATAAAACTATAATATAATTTGATACCTTATTCTAATATAATTAAATAACATGCAGACATTAATTTAAAATACTAAGTTTCACATAAGGAAGTAAAGGAAACTGTCCAACCTCCTAAGATAAAGATTCAAATAAGATAAATTCAATGTTATAAATAAAGGGAATTAATTATTTTACGAAGAAATATATAAACATAATAAACCTAATTTCAATAATATGCAACCACTCAGATTTTATAGGTTTAGATATCAACCACATGATATTATACATACATTAATAGATAAGAAGATAATCACTTTGCCTCTTAATAATTATCCTCTTCACCACCATGTCAATAAATTTAAATACAAACCATTTTGTATCTGATATGATATTTATGGGAATTGGTACAATATTTTTATGCATTAAAACTAAATAGTACAGAATTTTTAGATAGAGAGGTTATTATATTTATAAAATTTGGCATTTGGTCAGCAAGATACCTTTCTCCATCTACTTCTTATACGCATTCGATGAAGACCAAGATTTCCTAGAGAATTATTAAAAAGGAATAAATGTATCATTATAGTTATATGAATGATGTTTTTAGGATAATATATCCTTCTATAAAATTATGCTACAATTGATCTAACCCAAGACTTTCCCATTTTGGAACTAATGGTCATTCAAGATCTAACTAGAAAAAAACCTACAGAAATAAAAGATGTAAAACATAAGGTATAGTAAAATGTAGGAACAATTACATATATTTACATACAAATATGGATGCCAAATGTGTGCCAAAAATATAAAACTAAAAATAAATTACAAGTTAATAATATATCAAATCAACATTCATTCAATTTGTTCCACACAAGGACCAACAATTGGATTCACAAGATTAAAGTAACATTTTATTACATAATAGGTGGTAAAAACATTATTGAAGACTCAAGGATAGCACATAGTACTACCTTTAGGTAGAATCAGACATAATATCCATGTGATTCATAGTTTTACTAAGTAATGGGTTCTTCAAACTATTTTTTAGCATTCAAATAGATGTAGAGGCTTTATGCAATTCCATCCACTATACATTGTTTCCTAAAATAAATATACTACAATAAAGTGTTTATAGTTATAGGTGTATATTATTAGTATCACTTTTATTTAGTGGTATCTCCACCTCCAACCAAAAAACCACCATAATTATAGTATACACATAGTTAATAACATTATTCAGAGATAAATGTTACACATATTATTATCATTATACATATATGGTTGACATAAATATTAAGATCAACATACAAAGTCAATTTTTACACGTATACATGATCCATATATATAAATATTTATTTCAAATTGATTATATCAAATAGTTACCCAAAGACCACATAGGGCATCATATTACACATCACATACTCAATGATCACCATGGATGATTTATCATGTTTTGAAGTGAGCATAAGAAATGAGACACCCTCATATTACACACCAAATACCACAAAGTCCTAAAAATTCTCAATCCATTAATCATATATTGTCATCCATAAGCACCATGCATGATAGATGTTGTACATCATGTGGCTATATATCATATTCTAATCCCATCCCTATGTGATACATCACATTAAAAATATAATAACCCTTCACGACATGATATAGGAACCTTCCTTGGTCCTTACCTTGAATTCATAATTTAATATATTTTTCCAAACTTCAAATATTAAAAAAATACCAAAAAATAAAATAATAAGTAAATGCTAAAAACATTCAAAAATTCAAAAAATACAAAATTAGGACTTGAGCATGACATGATGGCTAGTTTACATTTTAACATATGTTTGTAATATGGCATATTATCTACACATACACATTAATTTCATGATATCTAAGTTTTATGTAGGACATATATGTTATACATGAATGTACAGATGTCAGTTTTCCCTCTCTCTAGTGTTTATGTTGATATTACGGGAAATTGTTCAATAGGTGTCACTAATAAATTTTATATATTTATATTAAATTTTCACCATGTTGATGCATGCATATTTATTACACATACCTTTCTATTTACTCATTTATTTCATAGTGATACATGATATGACATTGATACTTATATATGGTATATATTAGTCCCTTTTTCTATGCTCCATTTATGTTGTTACTCTTTTACATGATATATTACTTTACATATTACTATTTTGTGTGACCCTTGGGATTAATTGATGTGAAATTATTTATGTCACATATTTTTGATATTTTTAAGACATCCTATGTGTGTCCATTTTTATTAATTATTATGACATCTTATATCCTATGTATGTGTCCCTTGTGCTTATGTGTGACAACTAACACTTGTGTTTCTTGATATTTCTAACATTTATGGATGTCATTATTTATATCATGAATTATTACTTCAAAATTTTATTTAAAGATACTTATATTTCATACTTCATTGATATTCCTATTTAGACATAACACTAACATGCCTTGATTAATATATGCATTATTATGATGACATAGTCTCAACATGGTAAAATGATATTAAATTATGTTATATTTACACATGAAAAAGTATAATTCATTATTATCTTAAAATGGGTTTCTTAAATAACATGTCCCTCATCTCAAAATGATGGCATTATAGTGTGATTGTCTTAAAGAGATAAGCCTCCATAAGAGTAAAATCATATCATATTATAGGTTTCATAATTTTAAATGATTTATATGGTTTATATATTAGATTTTTTTAATATTTATAATATGTTTTGGCCCACTAGTACATAGTACAAGATCATATGTATGGGAATATGCAAAATAGTTAATGGGGGAAAAAAATTATATTTTCAAATTCATATACATTTTGGATGATGGTATTCAAATGCCAAAAACACATCTATGGGGAATGATATTGGTTCATCCACATATAAAAAATTGTTATAATTGAATGTAAAATGGTTTTCATTCCATTTTCCACTTATAGAAACCTACGTACACAATGGGGGAATGTATATTGTTTATTCCTTTGTAATCATACTTTAATATTTTAGATGGATATGATTGGAGTAAAATTTTACATTTGAATATATGGGACATCTACAGTAGTTGATTCATTAATGAGAAAACCTTTAATGATCAATTCTCTCATTTACCTACATAGTTTTTTTATTTTGAATTAAACATAGCCACATGGTTTCCTCAATATATTTATTGAATAGTTATTTTGGGTTAGTATGGCTATGAAATTTTACCCACATTTATGAGGGTTGGTGCATGTTTACTTCCCAACTCAATATCCTTCATATTTAAATTATTATGGGGCATGATCATTGTAACTTTACAATTATTCAATGAGGAAGCACTATCTCAAATAAGATATAAATACAACATGGTGTGCACCAACACAAAGATGTATTATAACAATTAATGCATTAAATTTTTATATTTTAGATATTACATTTCACATATGTATATTCATAACATTTATTATAGGTTTACATGGAGAAAATTTGTATATTTGGGTACATATCCCAAAAGGTAAAGTATGTTGTATGCAATATGGTATATTTTATCATATAACTCTATAAATTTCATTACTATAATAAAATGGGGCCATTGTAGATACTAATTTACCATGCATGAATTGAAAAAACAAACAAAGTCTTAATTTTCCATACTCTAACACTTGCATGATATATTATTAATGAAACCCATACATAGGATCATCCAATTCTCCTATCATATTAAAGGCATGAATTATTATCTAAATGGATCCATTAATTAAAAAAAAGGATCTATATCTTATCTGGGATGTGTGTGTGTGTGTGTGTGTGTGTGTGTGTGTGTGTGTGTGTGTGTGTGTGTGTGTGTGTGTAATATACATATATGTATATATATGTGTGTGTGTGTATACATACATACATACATACATATATATATATATATATATATATATATATACATATACATACATACATATATAAATATATATATAAATATATATATACATATACATATATATACATACATAAATATACATACATATACCCTTCCCTTCCCTTACCCTTCCCTTACTTTTACAGGTTTATATCCCTCAAAAGCACATCTTGGGTTTCAAGGAAAAGGTTGTTTGTTTAAAACATTGTGTGCAACATCAATGTCTAGAATAATAAACAAAAACAAATAAAATATTATTTCAAAATACCATACAGTGATCGTAAAATAATTTCATATAATTCAATATTGACTATTAGGTCATTATCAACCAATGATACTAACCTGATCATGCAAAACCAACCTGACATATGAAACAAATTATTTCTTGAATTGAGGAAATTAGAAGCATGTTTATCCTTTATTTCCACTTCTAGAACACAGACACATTTAGATAGTCAACTAAAAAATATAAGTATCATAATATCTTTAATACTTTCCATATTAACATATGCCTTTATAAAATTAAAATATTCAATTTTCAATCATTTAAATTAAAATATATGATTGAATTGTATATTTATTGAAGTCAAATATGTTTCATAGTTATAACTTAATTAGTAAAAAAAAAAAAACAAGTTGAATTATTCAATTCAGAATATACAATATGTATGTATATTATATTCTTTTGAAACCACATTTGATTTTTATTTAAAAAATAATAATGTAAATAATCACACTATTTGTATACTTTTTTTTTTATATTTAAATTTAAAAATACTTTTTTATTGGACATTGAGAAGGATTATGATAGAGTTAATTTGGGTTTTTGAGTAACTTTTAATGTGATTTTGGTTTTTCAGAAGAGTGGATCTCATGGGTTTTTAATTTTATTACTAGAGTCTTTTTCTCTAGCTTGGTTAATGATATTTTTATAGGATTTATACACAATTGAATGGGAAAGAGGAAAGGTTATTCCATTTATCCTTACATTATTATAATAATGGATACATCTTTAGTTAGAGTTTTGGTGAGATTAAGAGAAACTAATAAATTAAAAGGTCTTAAAATGTATGAGGATAATAATGTGAAATTATTTTCCTAATTTTTATATGATATCATTACATTTGGGTTAGTAGAGATGGTTGAAGTGTTGGATTTGAAAAAAAAAAATGTAATAAATATGAGGTCACCTTTAGACATAAATTTAATTTGAAAAACAAAAAACTAATATTTGAAAATGTGTCATGGGAAAGGTAGAGAAGGCTTATATAGTGATAGGTGTTACTATTAGTCATATACATATATATTATATACCTTAGGATACCTATATTCATATGTGAAAATAAATAAAAGTTATGGGAAGCTTTGATTAATAATTTTTATGCAAGATTGGCAAGTTGGAAAGTAAAGTGGTTGAGTTTGAAAAGGAGAATTATTTTGATCAAATATGTGTTATAGTCTATTCCAATTTTATTTTTTTAAAATTATAAATTCCCTATGGTAATTATCCAAATAATGAGTAAAATTATTTGGAATTTTGTTGGCATGTTAATAAGGGGAAGACATTAAATTAACAAAATGGGAAAATGTGTGTTGACTTAAGTCAATGTATGCACCAAGTTTAAAATATTTTAAAATTATAAGTATATATTTATGTGTGAATATTATATGAACACTATAAAAAGAAGTGTTTTCCCTGAGAGTATATTGTTAAGGAATAATTACATAGTCAATAACAAGCTATTAGTGTATTAAAATTTTATAGCTATAAGCTCTAATTATAAAGTATTTATTAATTAGTAATTAATATTATATTCATAAAATAATTAAGTGAAATTATTATTAGTGTAACACTTGTCACAGTCCAACTTATAAATCAATTTTTATTGCTCATCATAAGCATGTCCAAGATAGGGAATGTTCTAGGTGTGACACTTTTCACATGATCTTTCTAAGCATATATTCTTCTATTTTACTCTCTCTCTCTCTCTCTCTCTCTCTCTCTCTCTCTCTCTCTCTCTCTCTCTCTCTCTCTCTCTCTCTCTCTCTCTCTCTCTCTCTCTCTCTCTCTCTCTCTCTCTCTCTCTCTCTCTCTCTAAACTTGCATCAGGAGTGACTAAAACATCTTATACATTGAGACACTTATCCTATTATTAAACACACTTCATTAAGATGAATTATATGATGAAAAAATAATGGAAAATATATCCTTGACCTCTTAAAACATCCCTAAAAACCATTCTTCTCCATCAAATTTTGAAGTGGAGAAACAAGAGCAAAATTAGACCCTACTCGGATGGACAAGGTAGAGTGGCCTACTATCACTCTTAGTGATTATTCATAAAGTAAGGGACATGAATATGAAAACCAATTCCACTAATTTAAATATTATTAGTATCCCTAACAATTTATAAAGTTTCAACTCCTCTCATTTCATGAGAATATTATACATGTGTGAAATAATATCACATAGAGATATCTTATATGTAGTTTCTCACTTTTGAAAAAAAATATAATTAATCCATTAAATTAGTTTAATTTTATTCTTGGCATTTGAGATATCATTTATTAGTTTTGGTCTCTATCTATATCCTATTGGTATTCATGCCCATTGATTTCTCTTTTATGATATATATTTGATATCTACCACTCCATTTTCATATTTTATTACTCACCATTCCTATATCTTAGGTTTTTAAATCCTATAAATTATAATACACAGACACACACACACACACACACACACACACACACACACACACACACACACACACACACACACACACACACACACACACACACACACACACACACACACACACACACACACACACACACACACGTATGTGTGTGTGTGTGTGTGTGTGTGTGTGTGTGTGTGTGTGTGTGTGTGTGTGTGTGTGTGTGTGTGTGTGTGTGTGTGTGTGTGTGTGTGTGTGTGTGTGTGTGTGTGTGTGTGTGTGTGTGTGTGTGTGTGTGTGTGTGTGTGTGTGTGTGTGTGTGTGTGTGTGTGTGTGTATATGTATGTATATATATATGTATATATATGTATATGTATATGTATATATATATATACATATATATATATACATATATATATATATATATGTATATATATATATGTATATACACACACACACACACACACACACACACACACACACACACACACACATATATTGTGTGTGTGTGTGTAATGTTAATGGAAACCAAAATCAAAACAAACATTATTGTGAAAAGCATATGATTTGTAGCTAACCCTAGTAGTAGGATGCGACAAACCACCAATTATATCAACTATTCTAAATTAGTATAATTAATTTATTATGTTTGTAATATTTTTATGTTACATATCATATGTATGTTAGTCGATAAAGTAGTTTACATTTATCTAGAGCACCTTACTAAGGCATCGAACATGCCAAGAGTGGGAGTTGGTTGTTAAGGAGTACCTTATAGTAAAAGTGTTGGAGCTTGTATGAAATGTAATGAGATTTTTGTTCTAAGGTTCTAAATAACTAAAAAAAATGAAAAAAATCATGAGTGAATTCACATAAAAATATAGGATAAAATAGGTTTGATGGAATGTGAAATTAGATCAGATAATAAAGCGAAGAGAGGACATACTAGACCAAAGAAGAAGAAGCCATTTCCTTTTAAAAACGTAGAAAACTCAAAGTATAAATATAAAAAAATATGTATACAATATATAATTATTTTGGGTAGATATCATATGGTGAGCATCATACTATTTAGCATTATTTCTCTATGATAGGCATCATGCACAAGCTAGGAAACTTCAATAGTAAAATTAATTATGTTTTCCTCCAAAAATTTAATTCTTATCAACTTAAAAGTATACAAGACTAAATAATAAAAATACACCAACATCCAAAATAGTCCATTTTATTGTAAAATCTCTCTAAAAACAATATATGAAATCTTTCACTCATAGTCAATCAAATATTGATGCCATGAAATGATACAAATATATTATAATACTTTCGTAATGATTGGAAAACCTTGAAAATTATGTGATAGAGATACTAAAAAACATGTGTATTGGACATTAATAGGGAAATGGAGATGCTAAAAAGTAATCTTTTTGATGAAATATTTCTACCTTTGGACACATTTTGAGTGGTACCTAACATCCTAAGGACATTTAAAAAAAATTAAAATGCATTATCAATGGTATCTAACATTAATGAAGTTTACAAGTACTCTCTCATGTCCACCTCCTATGCCATATATGAATTAATATTTTAAATTATCATGAATAAAAACTAAAATGTGTTGAAACCAAAGATACAACATATCCTTTAGTTGAAAAGCCTTTGGCATGTTATTTCTAACACTATATCATCTTTCACATAAAATAAGGATCACTATTTATTTTCATGAAAATATGATTAAGCATTTGGTTTTATTGGCCTCAACATCTTCAAAACCATTACATTTCACATTGATAACTCTAAAATCCCCAACCAAGCCTAGGTTAAGTTTAATATACTAACTAGTAAATCTAACAAATTAAAACTAGTGCAACTTGATGTCAAACTCTCTTCAAATTTTCCCTCTAACTTTCACACTATTGAATAATTTATATTAAAATTCAAACTCATTAGGTTTAAATTACACACTGAAGGAAAAGATAATACTAAAAAAGAGGCCATCAATCTCATTTTGTCTAATATTAAGGATCATTTTCATGTATTTTCTTATATATTGTACTCCACTATGGATGCCTTGGGTGAGAAATTTTAGTGGCCCAATTTTGAGCTATTTTATGAACAACTCATTATGGATCAAACCAAGATAATGAATATTGATGATATTCCTATGTATTGTCACACACTTATTTCTATATCATCCTAACTCAAACAAAAACTAAAGCCAAAGTTTGTCACCAAACTATTAGAATCTCCATCTAAGACCTCTCAATATTCTAAGTCATTTAAACCTTTAGAGTCTAATAAAGCCTCTAAGACCTCTAAACCTAAAAAACAATATAAACCAAATAATACTTGTGGTCCATGTAACTTCTATGGTGTGGAAATCATAATTAGTATAGATATTTCAAGAAGATGGAAGCATTGCAAGTCACTATCAAGAAACATAAGATTTATATTCTTAATTCTTCTTCTTTTATGCCTTCAATTGGAAAAGGGGAAAAACTCACTACTAGAGCATTAACTACATAATGATATAGTTTTATTTTTTTATTATATTTCTTCTCCTCATATGACACATTCTCATAATATTCTTTATTCTTTTTCAAATTACATCAATTCCTAGATTGAAATGGGTAACTCTTATAGAGGTAATGTTGAGGATTTAATACAATTTTTTATTTGATATGGTAAAATCTAGGCTTTACAGGGACCTAGAACTACGAGAGTCCATTAAAATATTTTTAACAAGGCAATAAGGGCTAAGAGAACCAAAACAAAAAAATAGTACTTAGAATGAATTAAAAAAATATAAAACTATAACAAAATTAGGAGGAAGGTCCCTCTTGAAGATCGTAATCAATAATAGTGTCCTTCATCAGGAAGTTAGCTTTATCATTCGATACTTTGTGTTGAGTATTGCTCTCATATATTTTTGACACTTCCTTAGAAAGGATCACTCTCAACCACTTACTACCTTTTCCCTGTAAAGGAGTCTATTTAGGGGGAACCCAAGGGGGATTTTAAGACCTTGGGATATTTCATAACAGGGGATTGGGGGGCTGAGCAAAGTGGAAAAAGGTCTAGATAGTAGCCTCAACCTCCTTGTGAAGTTCATTCTAATCCTAGATAAGATTATCTAGGCCAAACCCTACCTATTATATTCTTGAGTTGAAATTTTCTAGTAGTTTTTTATTCTTTTCCAATTCATCCATTACTTGGCCTTGCCTTTCCAGGATAAATTTACAAGTGTCCCAATATCAATGGGTTTATACTTGGCTATAAATAATATCTTGAGGGGGAGGTCATCAAGGTGGGATTGAGATAAACTTTTATAGGGGGAGCATTCAAAGGGTTCCCTCGATAGGGTCCTCCACTAGGGAGTCCTCTAGCATAATTCAGATGTAAGATGGTTATATAAATAATGTGTTGTATGTTCCATTTTTTTATATTTTTTCTATGTATCAAATTTTCAACTTAGGCATTGAGAATCTTATGTATTTTACTCCATAACATGTTTCAATCTGAGAATTTGTAGATCTATAAGATGTATTTACTATAAATGATGTAGATCATGTTTCATATATCCATAACTTTAAGAGATTTTAACCTTTTATTAAATCCTATTTAATTTCTCATATCAATCCACTAAATAAATTTTGGAATGAATTTTTTTTATCTTAATTAAAAATAACCATAGTAGATGAATATAAACAATTTTGTGATTGTATTTTCTAAGGTCTCCGACAATTATGGAGTTTGTCTTGTCTATATTCTCATTAAAAAATAACAAGACCATTTTGCAAAGGGTAAGTCATATTGGAATATAAACCCACTTGAGATAATGTATATTAATCTCATGATATTTCTCACTTATTATTTATATAGATTCAAATATGTACTCACCTTCATTGGTGATTATTCTAAAAAAACTTGGGTGTATTTTCTCAAGTAAAAGAGTGAATAACTAAAAAATTTAAATATTTTAAATATTTTTTAGAAAATTAATCATCTCTTGCAATAAAATAAATATTAAAATAAAATATGAGGGGATACCACAATTAATTTTAGGAAATTTTTACATCACATGGAAAATTGCATCAATTCATGGTGACCTAAACCCCTCAATAGAATAGTGATGTAGGGTATAAGAATCACACTTAAAAAGAGATGGAAAAATGTATGATTCACTCTAGAGATATGGCTCCTTAATATTAGGAAAAATCCATAAAATATTAGAATTATATATTAAAACACATTCCTCATAAAGAAGTGTGGAACAAAACTCTTAAGAAGCTTGTATTATGATCAAATCCGATGTATCTAGTTTTAATGTATTTGGGATTACTACATGGGTGTTTATTCTTGATAAAAAACCATAAAACTATGCAAAATATAAATATGCCACTTATATTTTTTGTCTATTATGATGATGACAAATCCTATAGGCTACTTGACAACATCACTCATGATGTGTTTTTATGACAGGATGTAAAATTTGATGAGAGTATCTTTATATTATATCCATCATCCCTATCTTCTCCCTCTATAATTAATATTTTTTATACCTTAGAGGAATGTCTTATAAATAGTTATGGTGATCAAAATGCACCACCATATCCTCCACCTAATTCTCACCCTATGCCCAAATGTGTTAAGTCTACTCTTTTGATAACTGGGTTTCTAGTGGGTGATCCTTTTGTTATTTGGTGTACTCAATCAAATATATTTTTCATTTCCCTACTAAGTCATCCACTTAAAATGATCTAGTGTAATTTTCTTATGCATTGGGAAAACTAGATTGGTATGTTTATATTAAAGAGAAGTATTCTCATCTCATTAAGAATCATACTTCGGATATAGTACCACTTCCTAAGGTAAGGAATATTGTACGGTGTAAATAGATATACAAGACCAAATATTCAACATATGTTTTAGTATAAAATTATAAAGCATTCCTAGTTACAAATAGATTTTTGCATGTTAAATGGGTATACTAATCTTATACCTTCTATATCATTTATAATATGTATTTAGTTAAAATTGTAATCTCCCTTGCCAAAACACATGATTGGTTAGTTTTCTAGATGAATGTTAAAATTTCATTCTCGTACAATGATCTACATTAGTATATTTGTATAAATTAACCTTTAGGTTTTTCATAAGATTATTCACTAGTATAGAGACTTCATCATTCTCTTTATGCACACAATCAAGATCTGTGTGCTTGGTAGGATAATATGGATTATTTTTTATCTACTTCTATTTTCTCTCATTGTTCCTTTCACCTGAATGTATATATCCAAAGGCATGGGGATCACATTTTGAAAGTTTTTATATAATTATATGAGCGTATTCTTATAGGAATTATGAACCCATGATGGAGGATATTAATCTTAAGTTGATGAGGTAGTTTTACATGATATATTTAGGACTTATATACTAGTTCCTTGGACTTCAAATTCACAACTCACCTGATGGGATTTATCTTGGACAACATAATTATGCCACAAATTTTATTCATTAGTTTGATATGGTTGAGTGTAAGATAACCCATACTCCATTTAAGTTAGGTGTTGTATTAAATAATAATTTTAAGACTCTCAAAGTTTATCTCACTCTCTATTAGTAATTTTTAGGTAATCTCTTATATGTGACTTACACTCACCCTGACACCACCTTTTTTATTAACCTTGTCTTTTAATTCTCAAAATAATACCATGAAAATCACTATAAAAAAACTAATCATATTTTGTGATAAATTCATGGAAATAATAACTTTAGGATATAGTACACACCATATGGCACTTGAAATATTGTTAGGCACAAGATGTTGATACTAGCAAATCTACTTATGGTTTTGTCTACAATTTTTATCCAGGGCTAATTACATGGGAACACAAGAAGAAACCAACCATTACCTTTTAATATACTAAGTCCAAATACCAAGGAGATTTAAAACTCAATCAAGAGTCTGTATGGGTTTAATAATTATTGGATGAGTTCAATTTTTTATAGAACAACCCTACTACTCTTTAGTGTTATAACCAAAGTGAAAGTTATATTTCTTTAAATCTTGTTGAGAAACAAAAAAAAAACACATTTAGATACACGTACAATTAATTTGATGTATTAATTATGATGAATTAATTTTTTTGGAGTTCATTCCTATAAATGAATAAGTTGTCATCATCTTCACTAAATCCTTGACACACTTCAATAGCTTTAGTTATGAGATTTATTACAGAAAAGGAAGTTGTAAATTTTAGGAACTTAAGGTGAATTCCTTCCTTCTTATATTTTATATTTATTATGATTTTATATAGGTACCTAACATGGCATAGTATCTAGGAACCATCTCCTCCTCCTCCTTAATTATTCACTTATGAAAGGGTATCAAAGTATTATAATTTAGTATTTCTCTGATATACTTAGTAAGTATTTATTAATTAGTAATGAATATTGTGTGCAAAAAATAAGTGAATTTATTATTAGTGTGAAATTCTATGTCCCAAGTTGTATTTCTTAGCAAAAGCACATTCTAGATAGGATATGTTCTAGGTGTGACAAATGTTAGAGGATATTTCTAGGCATAGATCCTTCTAATTGATTTTGTCTCTCCTATATAATGAGACTGATGTATGTGTGTACAAAAATATCAAAGAGAGGGAGAGAGTTTGTGTGTACTTTTAAACTTATAAATAAATAATAATTAAGACCTTCTATTATTTGTGTGTTGTTATTATAATTTGAGTTATTGTTTCCTAGTATTGGTATTTGAATAGACCTTGTCAATACTTAGATCCATTGAATTATATTTTACATGAATGAGAGGGATTTTATTACCAAAAATCCTCTCTCAAGATCTCAAATTTGTAATTTTATAATCTTTTAATCAAGGTATATATGTGACAACATAATATGGGATAATTTAAATAGGAAATTAGATAATTTTTGGTCAAATTATTCGTAGGGTGAAATGGTTCTTCAACATGGGATGGATATTGGAAAAATTAAAATAAAATCTAGAAACAAAACTAGATGTAAAATATTTGTTAGATTTAAACCCCTATGATTATAGTTTCAATAAGTAAACTTTTTTTATAGAATATTGAATACTTAGTGGATAAAATACAATTTATTTCTAAAATTATAATGTTTTGAAATATTTTTGTTAAAAATTGTGAGGATATTTTGAGATGGACTGCGGATAAATTGGGGATATATAGTGTTAGATATGGGTATATATGTATAGTTTTAGGTGGGGATATAAAATATGGTTGGAAAATTTATTTTATTTTTAATTCCATCACTAATATTAAGAGAAATTATTTTACTTGTCTCTCATGTCTAGGAAGAATTCTAACTCATGGAAGGTTACATAAAATCGATTTTGTTGGCCCATCTATGTGCATAAAATATGAAGAGGAATGGTAATTTTTGGATAATCACCCCCTCCACTAATATTAAACTAAAAAATTATGGTCTTGGATTATCTCTACGTTATATCATCCATGGGTGTGCTAAATATATTTTAAGGAAATATCTTCTTGGCTTAATTGTTCAAAACTCCTTTCTAGTTTTTTCCTTATTTCTCCTAAAATAGTATTTGAAAAATTTGTAAGGAGCATAATAATATAATTTATCAATATTATGAGATTGAGAGGGAAGGATGTTGGTAAAAAAAATTAATAGGTTATTCATACTAAAACTTATCTTTCATCTAAAATTAATAAGAAAAAAAATGCTAATTATAATAAAAGAACAAATGTTGCACAAATTTACCCAATTATATTGCTTGTGGCTTAACAAGCTAAGGGTTAAAATAAATATGGATTAGATGCTATATGGATCCTTAAAAAATATGTTTTTTAAAACTTTATTTATGTTTTTTCATTAGGTAATACCTAGGTATCTAGTAATAGACATTTGATCTATTTCTCATAAGGAAAACTTTTCTAGGGGAGGTCTTTTTCTACCTAGAGCCACAAATAATGAATTGAGTTAATTACTCTACTCAAAGGGAGTACTATTAAAAAGGATAATATTTTCCTAAATTTCATTATAAATGTGGATTCAATGATTTTAATTTATTTTATAATAAAATTCAAGACTCCAAATTGGAAATTGGATAATATACTTTATGGTGCCAGAGTATTGCCAAGGTAATTATCCTCTATCTCTTTATAACATTATTATTAAAAGTGTAATAAATATATTATAAAATGTAGGGATTAATCCACATCACTTTCCTTATAATTTATTATATAACCAAGAAAATTGGTTGGTTTATCGAAAAAAATTGAATTTGGTAGTTGAAAACATATTGCCAAAGAGAAGTTTTTCCTCTTCCAAAATGGAAGCTGTTAGACCTTTACTATAAAATCTTTAACATGATGGTTATTTATTTTATTTTAAGGAGATGATTATTATTATTTTTTATTTGGGATTTATTTTAGTTTGAATGAGTTTCTAATGCTTAATTGTTTCCTTTTATAAGCTTGGTTTGTTGGTGGAAATGGTTCTAATTATTTTAATATAAGTTGTAGAAGATCATCTTTTTGTTGTGAAAGTGGCATCTTGAGGCAAAGAATTTTTTCAATATTTCTTTCATAATGTGAATATATAGTAATTTTTCATAATTTTTTATTTTCTTTGGCTAAATAAAATGTCATTTTTTCTTTGTTTTGATTTTTTAAGTGAAACTCATTTGTGCTTAGGTAGTTTTTTTTAATTAAAAAAATTATTTATTTATTTTTATAGTGGGGTACAACTCTAGATAAAACATTTTAAAGATATTTATAGATTTTGAAATTATTTTTAAATATATTTTTTATATTAATGAAATGAGTGAGGACCCCATAACCCTCATGTATATGTGTGTAAGTGTTTATCTATGTTTTTATGTATGTATGTAACGTTGTTGTGTAACCTTAAGGGTCTGTGTAGTGAAAATATATTGACTAAAGGGTAAGTGAATGAAATTTGGGAACCAAAAGTAAGTATTAAGTGGACATGTTTTCCCTAAAAAATAATAAACCTCAACTTATACAAATTATTTGAGATACCTAAACTTAAGATTTGAAGATGTCATAGGAACATGAATTGTAGCATTTCAAGTCTAGTTTCCAAACTATTTTTCTTTTTCAAATGGTCAAGTATGAGTAGGGAAAACATCATATAGTTGAAAAGGTAGTATTTTTTAAAAATTAGTTTAAATAACTTTCTATGTGGTCCATCATTTTTTTTAGCATCGTTTAGTTTTTTTAAAAACCCTTTGGTGGAAATTTAGATAAGATCATCTAGTTTGTAAACATTTCTTTAAAAATTAATTAATTAATATTGACTTTTTTTACTAATTTCACAATTAAATAGACCCTAAAATATGTTTAACAATGTATAGATGATTGTATGGACCCCCTAACTACCTCAAAAATATTGAAAATTAGATTCTTTTTTGAATGTTTATAAAATTAGGTCTAGTTTAAAACCATGTAATTTTTATATTTAAATCAATAAATGAAAAGATAATAAAAAAATATGAGTATGTATAATTGTAGTATATAGTGTTAAAAATGACATACTTATAAATAAATATGTATAACAATATTAAATAAATAAAAATATAAAACAAATATATCTTTAGAAATAGGAGAGTGTAGTCAATGTTTTATTAATATTTTAAAGAAAAAAATGATCAAATTCATAGTGTTTAGCATGGTTAAAGTTTTATTTATTTATTTTAGTGAAAAACACATTAAATTATGTGTTTTAAATTATATGCCTTAGTCTTGGTAATCCAATCCATTCTCGAGCCTTCAGGCATGTGTTTGAAATGTGAAATATATAAACCATGTATGTGGTATTATAGTGTATGTGGAAAAACCATGTACGTAGAATTACCACATACATGGAATAATGTGTATTTCAAATGCATGGAAAATGAATCAATGTCAACCTAATTTTATTAGTCGAAATTTTGTTTTATTGGGAATAAAATGATTAATTTAGAGTTTTAAGAGTTAATAATTAATTGGTATGGTTCACGGCTTAAGGTTTAGGGATTACACCATAAGGTTTATGTTTTAGGGTATATAAGGTCCAATATTAAAGGTAATTAGAGAAAAATTGATCTCCTTAAACATATTTATGACTATATAATATGGTTTTGGGCTCAATTATCTCCTACATCATCATAAATTGAGATAATTAGTCGATTGGGCTAATGAGTGATGTGATTTACGACAAATTGAGACTTGTGAACCTAATTATTAATATAAAGGATATTAATTGGGTCTAAATTAATTGGTTTAAGGTTTTTAATTTAGGTTTTATGGTTTAGGTTTTAGGGTTTAGGGTTTTGAGTTTAGGGTTTTAGGTATAAGGTATAAGGTATAAGGTTTAAGGTCCAATCGTGAAGGAAATTGAAGACAATTTGAGTTGTTTAAACTTATTCATGATTAAAAAATGTGATTTTGGGAATAATTATCCCAAACATCATCAAAAATTTATAAAATCGTTTAATTTGGCCAATAATTAATGTTATTTTCACAAAATTGAGCCCTAAATGAATATAATTATTACTCTAAATGATTTTAAGTTGGTTAAATCAATTAGTTTAAGGTTTAGGGTTTAGTGTTTAGGGATTAGGTATTAGGGATTAAGGTATATATACCTAATTTAAGTTTTAGGGTATAAGGTATAATCATAAAGTCAATTAGAGAAAATCAAGCTCATTAAACCTATTTGTGACTATAGAATGTGATGTTTTGCTCAATTGGCCCCACATCATCATAGATTGATCCAATTAGTTAAATTGGGTATTGAGTGATGTAATTTTGGCCAAATTGAGCCTTGTGAACCTAATTATTACTTTAAAATATGTTAATTGAGACTAAATCAATAGGTTTAGGGTTTATGGTCTAATTGTGAAAGCAATTGAGGATAATTTGAGTTGCTTAAACTTATTTGCAACCATAGAATGTGTTTTTGGGTTTAATTAATCCCCATGTCATCACACATTGAGATAATTAGTCAATTCAGGTAGTTAATGGTGTAATATAGACTAAATTGAGTGATGTAAACCTAATTGCTAGTCTAAATTCATTTTTAATTAGGGCACAAATGATTGGTTTAGGGTTTTAAGAATTTATGACTTAGGGTTTAAGGTTTCTATATGGATTAGGGTTTAAGGTTTAGGGTATAGAGTTTAGGCATTAGGGTTTAAGGTCTGTATATTACCTAATTTGGTGCTTAAAATTTATAATTGAGGGTTTAGGGTTTAAGATTTAGGGTTTATGGTTTAGGGCTTAGGATTTAAGGTTTAGGGATTACATTCCAACCATGAAGGAAAATGAGGATAATTTGAATTGCTTGAACCTATTTATGAGCAAAAAATATGTTTTTATGTTTGATTATCCACCATCTCATCATATAATGAGTGAATTAGTTAACTATGGAAATTAGTGGTGTGATTTGGGATAAATTTATTCCTACAAACTTAATTCCTTGTTTAAATGATGGTAATTAGGGCTCAAATGATTGGTTTATGGTTTTAAGATTTTATGATTTATGGTTTAGGGATAAAGGTTTACAATTTATAATTTAGGTTTTAGGGTATAATTGTGAATTCAATTAAGGATAATTTGAGTTTTTTAAACCTATTTATGAGTATAAATTATGTTGTTGGTTTCCATTAGTCCCCATGCCATCATAAATTGAGATAATTAGTCAATTGGGGCAGTTAGTGATGTTATTTGTGATAATTTTATTCCTATAAACTTAATTATTAGTATAAATGATGGCAATTGTGGCTCAAATGATTATTTTAGGGTTTTTATGGCTTTAAGTTTAGGGATTAGTGATTAATGAAATTTGTATATCTAGGGTATAGGGTTTAAGGCTTAGGGTTTACAATTTAGGGTATAGGCTTTAGGATTTAGGGCTTGGGATTTAAGGTTTAAGTTATAAGGTGTAGTGTTTATGATCCAAATATAAAGCTAATTGAGTATAATTTGAGTTGATTGAACCTTTTTATGAGTACAAACTATGTTTTAGGTTCCATTATTCCCCATGTCATCATGGATCAAGTGGATTAGTCAATTGGGGTAATTATTGGTGTCATTTGGGACAAATTTATCCATATGAACTTAATTATTAGTCTAAATGATGGTGATTAGGGATCAAATGATTTATTTAGGGCTGTATTAAAGTTTAAAATTTATGGTCTAGGGTTTTTTGGGCTTTGGGTTTAGGGATTAAGGATTAAGGAAATTAGTGTATCTAGGGTATATGGTTCAGGGTCTAAGGATTAGGGATTAGGGTTTATAATTTGGGTTATAGGGTTTAAGGTTTAGGTCTTAGGGCTTAGGGTTTAAGGTTTATTATATAGGTTTTAGGGTTTAGGGTCTAACCACAAATGAAATTGAGGATAACTTAAGTTGTTTGAACCTATTTTCAAGAACAAACTATGTTTTGGGATTCCATTATCCACCATGTCATCACATATCAATAAATTTAGTCAATTTGGGTAGTTATCATTATGATATGGGCCAAATATATCCATGTGAACCTAATTATTACTCTAAATATGGTAATTAGGGATCAAATGATTGGTTTAGGGTTTTAAGAGAAAACAACTTGTGGGTTAGTGTTTTTAGAGATTTATGTTTAGGGATTAGGGTTTAAGGTATAGGGTTTAATTATTAGGGTTTATGATTTAGGGTTTAGGTGTGTTTTTTCATAAACCTAATATTTAATTCATGGTTTTACCACATACATTGTTCTTATATTACTAGAAAAAAAAACATGTATGGTTGACACCATTTTTTTATAGCATGGGTTATGTCCCCTATGTAATCTATTTTATTTCATTATACATGTGATGTAGGTTTATTTTTTACTAATTTTATCACTAATCCCACCCTAAAAATTATAAAAAATTATGTACTCATGGTTTACTAAAGAGTGTAGGTCTATTTTTTAATGATTTAATCATTGTCCCCACTTGGTATTACACATCGAGCAAATCTATTTTTTAATAGTTGGATTATTTTCTCCACCCTTTAAATTTGACAAATTTGTGTAATCATGGGTGACAACTTTCATAATAGCAAGAAGAGTAATTTAAAGCACAAAATTCTAAAGAAATTAGAAGTAAAAAGATAAAATTATGGGTAGTGAATGAAAAAGCCTTGTGAAAGTAAGTACATTATACCTAATGAATTGATTGTTATAAATAATGATGAAATTATTAATGATAATATACTAAATTTTGTAATTATAATTATTAATTCTAATAGTATAAAAAATTACAATGTAAGTCCCCATTCAAATTTTAAGGCTTTTTATTTTTTTTATGATGATAGTATTCATTATGATTTAAATTGCAAGGAAACACTAATTAGTGAAAGTAATAGTCATGAAAACAATATGGGAACACTGTCAAATGAATAAACTAGTAATGAATAAAATAATATGGAAACACCAAATCAATAAAATTTACCACTAAGAACACCTCCTATAATTTTATAATTAAGACATGGGTATTTAATTTAAATTGATGAAAAAATTTTGAATCCAATGCCTAAAACATTTTATGAGCATCATATGAGAAAAAAAACTAATAATATTTGGCACTTAAACTTTGAAAAATTAAACTCAAAGATGTTAATTGTTTATTACATTGATGAAAGTGCATAGGTTGAGACCTACAATACACACCTTAGGATTAATAACATCTAATATTAATGGTGTAAACAAGGTAAATGTTGAAAATTTCCATAATGCATACCATCAAGTAGGTTTGAATAAATTCACCAAAGATGATAGCGTTGCGTGATGTGTTATTATAAAAGCTTTGTCAAGTTTTAAAACAAAGAATACATGATTGATTAGAAAAAAACAAGCCAAGAATTAAAAATAAATAGAAAAACTCTAATGAAATCTATTGGGAGACATAAAAAACTTGATGTTTTCGATAACAATGACTTATGGGCATTCTCTGGTATAGTCCCATAGAAAGATAAGGCTATATCTAATGTCATAAAAAATTTACTTGTAGAATTTAAAAAGATAACAGAAGGGTATTACATAATATTAGACACTAGAAAAAATCATATTTAGTTCTCCTAACTATGAACCACATCGTAAACATTTTTTGGATATGGCTCAACACAATTGTACTCTAAATTTTTCAAAAAATATCCACATATTTCTATTAATCAAAGATATTTTGAAATGGCCAAACCCTTCCATGTGAAAATAAATCACACACACCACTTCTTGTTGTCGGCAACATGTTGAATTTTTTATGCATCATCATATTTTTGTCACATTCATTTTACTATGCATAATGACAATATTTTGTAGGAGTGTGGAGTGTAATCCCTACCAAAATCGGCATAGGAATTTATTCCATAGATGTTTTTTCAAAGATAACATTAATAATTTTTTTATAATAGGGCATGTTTGGATGGAAATTGAAACATTTGTGGTGGATTTTGAAAAATTGTACCCATGAGGAGAGTACACATGAAATTGGACAATAATTGGTAGGTTTTAATAAATATAAATATGTGACATATCAATTAAAATATGCAAAGGATTCTAAAAGGTGTGAGATTGTAATAGAACAAATACCTATTTCCAAAATAGTAGACAAATTTAGGGAGAAAATTGTATATGAGTATGTAAGGCACACACACAAAATTTGATGGCTAGATGAAAAATTCAAGTTAATTAAGGACACATTCCTGCTTGCTACTATTTTCTCAATATTTGAATTTTCATAGAATTACACATTGCAGCCAAAAAGAGAGGTTTAGTCATGATACTACAATTTAGGATATGTTTCCTTGTTTGTGCATATAACATTCATTAATTCACTTGATAGTATAAAGCATGATAAGAATATTAAGGGAGTAGCACTTCTATTTCAGTAATGATCGAACACATTCTTCATAGTATGGCAAGTTAAATGAAAGGAATGTCACTTTCAATCAACATTATATTTGGCCAAATAACTACATGTCAAAATCTAATAATGCATGAATGTTACATTGGCTAAGTAAGATGCATGTGACCACTAGTGTACAACATATTTTGAATTACACTAAAGTAGGAAATACAAAAGGGGAACATGATAGTGTAGGATCAAGTGTCAAAAGAGAACTTTAAAGATTAGAGTTAAATTTTGAATAAGTTATTAATTTGATAGATCCATAAAACATAGTTGAATGGTGTAATGAAAATATGGGCTATGGTTCTCAATGAAATTCCATTGTTTGTAGATAATTTTAGCTATGGAGGATGAAAATTTGGCAAGCTATGAAGATTATATGATAGTATTAGGATTGACCAAGTTAAACTCATTTTATATCTCAAATTTAGGTTCTTGGATGGTTCTTAAAAGGCACATGGCATGCTTTTATTCTGCATACATTAAATTTGTTTTGAATGAGTGCGAGTCATAAGAATGGTTGGATGATTAGATTTGTAGGCTTATAATTTAAATTGACACTTACTAGGTTCCACTAGAATTATAACTTATAGATCTTACATTATCACATGACTTTGAATATGTATCTAATATAGTGAAACTAGGTTCATCCATATATTTAACATGTGTTTCATATGTGTACTAAATCTAGTAAATATATCAATAGATCATGTTATTAAATCATGTTTTGATTTGTGATGTATGGCATGTTTATGTAGTTATTGTAGTTTAGGATAAGGAGGAGGGGACAAATTACTACTTATGTTAGTGTGTAGAGGAAAAATAGAAATTGACTTCTATGGTTATAGATGGGGAAAACATTCACTATCCCATTGGGTATGTGGTAGTCACTATAAATTGGATTCAATGATATATTATAAAAAATTCAAATGTATGTTTGTTTAAAGACTATGAAGTACATACGAAGATACTCTTCTATTCAAATTTTGTTCTTACAACAAATTTTCAATTACAAAAATATCAGGGTAGGCTATTAATAAGGACACTATGTAGTGTTTGTGAATCTAATCATGGATTAATTATTACTAATATAAAGAACAAATATGATCTCAAAGATTCCTTAGATTGAAATCCCAAGGTATGTATAATTCTCAAATGCAAATGTGTTTACTTTAAAACAAAATTATTTGTTTATTAGGTGTCAAATATAAATTAAAATTTAATTGCTTATTAACATAATTTTTTAGGTTATTGGTGCCAAACTAGATTCCACCTTCATGTGGTTAGCACTATTAGTAGAGAATACTATATTTTCAAAGCTAACAGATGTTTTCAATTCATGTAGATGATTGACTATTTTACCTTATCTAGGGAAATGTCATGTCAAAATTTTTGGGGTAAATCTATAACTAACCTAATTTTATACATTATTTGTGATGGATATATTTAGAACCAAATATAGGGGAGGATTATAAGAGCATAAAATGAAGGATAAACTCAGTTGGTGGGATTGATGAATAGTGTGTAAGGAGGTTATAAGTGTGTGTGTGTGTGTGTGTGTGTGTGTAGTTTTCAAGCAAGAAATGAATAAAATCAAGTTTCCATAATATTTTTAATGATCTTATAGGTTTTTATTAAACCAAATTTTCTATTTTATTAACATTTTATTGCATGCATATCTTTATTTATGGAGTGAATGGTTTGAATAACATGGTTATTAATGGTTTCTAAGGTGTATCAGACTTGTAACCCACCTTTTAGACATCTTTGAATAAATATTTATTTTTTTGTGAGATTATTAGGTTTATTTAGACTTATATCTATGTTTATAAAAAAAAATCTCATCCCTTATTGTTATGATGCTCCAAGCTATAGAAAACCTAAAAATAGAGTTATGAGAACCTAGATTTAAGAAAACCTTAAAGTCTAAGCAAATCCATACAAGATCAAACATTGGTCATTAAATATAAAATTTTGAGAACCTCAAAATAGAAATTTTTAAATTTTAATTAGGTCCTGAAACATTATTTTTATCAATTTATACATTTCTTATGCTTTTTTCCATGTTACAGGATAACCTATGGCTTCTTCACACAAAAAATGAATATATTTTGATTTACTAAATGGAATTATTTAAAAATTGAAAATTAATTAGATGAAATATATATTAATTTTATTTTTATTTTTTATTGGACACACCATACAGTTTTTGTTTTATAACCATCCAAAGTTTTCCTAAAAAACAATAATTTTACCTTATAGGGAAATATCATCTTGAGGTTAGAGCATGTGTTCTATCTCCTAAGTAGGCATAATTAAATTCAATTAATGTGGTATAGAGGTTAATAACCACCCTTGACTTATTGGTGATGTTATTTTTCAGCCACGAGGCCCCGAAGATAGAGATATATAATTACGGCTTGCATCTTGACAATATTTCTTATCAATGTTGCTTGAGGCTATTTTTTTAATTAAAAAAAGGGTATTCAAGTAGATTTTGAGGATATGTCAATAATAAAATGTGTAAATTACACATCCTAAGGTTTTCAAAGTGATTTATTTCAAATCATAGGTCCTATAAGTATAAATGTCTATTGGAGGCAAATACCTTGTCTCTTAACTACATAAAAGTTGCATTTTAAGACTGATCACTAAATCATATGCTACGTATTCATATATGATTTAAATATAAGGGAATAAAGGTGAAATTATAAGACTTAAATATGAATTTTATCACTTTTAATTTTGTGTATATGACTTATAGCTTCCATTTTACACCTATCAAAAGTTTTCCTCAAAATAATAATTTTGCCTTATAGGGAAATGTCATCTTGAGGCCAAAATGGGTGTTCTATATCCTAACTGGGAGTAATGATATTAAGATAATGTGGTACTAGAGGCTAATATCCACCCTTAATTTTGTTTGTATTATAATTTTTGGTCATGAGGCCCTAAATATAGAGATCTCCAACTATGGCTTGCATATTGACAAAGTTTCTTGTCAATATTGCTCGAGGCCAAATTTTTTGCAAAAAGGGTACTAATGTGGATTTAGAAGTTATGGTGGTGGTAAATTTTGTAAATTTATCATACTAAGGTATTATAAGTGATATATTTATAAGTATATGTCCTAGAATTAGAAATGTCTATTAGAGTAAAAGAACCTATTTTTAACTACAAGTTGTATTTTAAGATTGATCCTTAAATCCTATGCCATGAGTTTGTAAATGATTTTTAATATAAGGGATTAAAGGTGAAAGTATAATAATTTTATATGAATTTTATTGTTATTTTTTTCATATATATAACTTATGGTTTTTGTTTTATGCATGTTCAAAGTTTACCCGAAAAAATAATTTTGACTTATAAGGAAATGTCATCTTGAGGCTAGAACAGGTCCTCTATCTCCTATCCAAGTGTATGTATATGCCAATAACGTGGTTATAGAGGTTAATAATCACCATTTATATTATTTAAATGATATTTTTTATCCATGAGTCCCTAAATATAGATATCTCCAACAATGGCTTACATTTTGACAACATTTCTTGTCAATGTTGCTTGAGGCTAGAATTTTTATAAAAAAGGATATTCATGTGGATAGGCCATGGTGGTGGGAAAATTTGTAAAATGCACCTCTTATAGAAACTTTACCTAAATTTTTAAGAGATTATACTAGTTTAAAATTGAGATAAAGGACTTTTAGTGTTAAAAACCATGTTCTAGGGTTCCTCTAAAAACAAAGAAGCCCAAGAGCTTATTAAAGTGATATTTAATAGAGTATAAGAACT
>JARHVA010009464.1:160000-200000 GCA_037957365.1 Torreya grandis | reverse complement strand
AAATTTAAGAAATAAAATGTTACATTAAATAAAAAATCTTAAGTTGACAAGGAATAAATTCTGAATTTGAAAGATAAGGTGAGGAAATGGCCAAGATAACACAGAATCTTATCAATTATCATCCTCCAAATAGGTTATACTATATATATATATATATGAATAATGGATAAATTTCAATTTAAAAATGATCTATTGTGATTTTCTATGTCAAGTATTATATGCTAGAGATTTATTGGATGTGTAAAATAATATCCCAGCAGAGGCACAATCCCAGTTATGTGATTTTTATATCCACAACTATGTTATGCCTCATGACCTAGATTAGAACCCAAAATTGTGTATAGGGAATGTATTATTAAAATAATTTTCCTTGTATATGGCTAATGAATGTTTAAGAGTCCAATAAATTATAGATTACAAGTAGAAGGAATGAAAAACTACACTAATGATCAGAGGGGAATCCATAATTCTAGAAGAATCATTTAGGAATGGGTTAGCATAATGAAAATAATAGAAGTATCTTATTGGTTTATATAAAAATAGTTTAAATCTCAAAAAATTTACTTGGGATTAAGACATTATATAAGATAAAACACATGAATATCTTACATATCTAGGTGGGGAGAACTCACCACATATTTAAATAAAATGGAGCCATACTTACTTTTCAATTTGACAACAAATTTTGACAGGGTCAATACATATATCAATATTGATAGAAGGAAAAGGCAAAATGTATTAGCTCTCATGTTTCAACCTCCCCCATTATAGTATCCTATGCTAGTTTTTAGGGAAAGAAACCATTCGATCAGAATAAGGAAGACAGGAGATGTAAATGATATGAAAAAAATAGGGATTTTATGGTGAAAAGTCTAGTGATTCTTGGGAACCATTTGACTTTATCTTTATATTTGTAGTTGAGATGGAAATGAAATTTTCTCACATATGAGTGACATATTAAGTTGGGGGTGTGATGAGCCCTATAAATGGCATGTTTTGAGCATATATTATCTACATATATCTTATCCTAATATGGCCTTTTTGAGACTATATCTTGTATATTCCTACTTGAAAGAATTCTAATATATGATAGTTATATATTACTATATTTCATAGAGTAATGAGATTTTTCATTATGATTTAAGTAGATATGATTATATTTTTTTATATTATTTATTACTTATAATATTTATTTAAGAAAGTTCATATCAAAATAAGTATATTCCATGATTAACTTGAGTTCACACTCATTTCAGTCAAAGGATCCTATCTCAATGCATCCTATATCCAAATGATCCTATGTTAGCACATAATTTAGCCACATGATGGTAGTTATGATAAATTTTTTTTTGAAGACTATGCAACTATAAATCCAATCTGACATAGTTACTAACAACTTCTAGGAAACCCATAGCCACTAGAAGATGAAGAAAGTTAAACTCACATAGGTTTTCCACTACCTTCTAAAATTTTATATATTGTAACATCATGATTTGAATTCATGAACATATTATATTAGGGTATATCTACCCAAAATTTGTTAATGAATGACTTAATATATTTGATGTGTTCCATTGGGCAGAGTTTAACCTCAAGAACCAAATTTTGTTTCTTGTAGCTAAAAATTCTCATTATAGATATGTTTTTTTATATTTATATTTATGTTATAAATGTAAAAATACCACATCTAATATAAATATAATATAACAAAGATGTTTAAATTATTGGGATTTTTTTTTGAGATTATAAGTGTCTAAACATGATAGGCAATCCAATCAAGATATTACAATCTATTACAGGAATATGAAAGAGATAAAATATTTCTCATCACAACCCTTTGAATGGCTTATTAATTTTTCCTAGACCATTATATTTTATCCAATAAATCACTCAATAAATATAGGAGAAAATCATGAAAACATTACCTAATCTTATGTTATCAAATTTAACTTTGTACTAGATCTACTACAATTCTCTATCTAAGCTTGGTTTTTTCTTAGGAAGGATGTTTGCTTCTAATTTATAATTAATAACACTATTAAAATTCATATTTACTTATTACATATTTTATAATATGATGAAAAGCTAATGATTTTATTAGTTTCCCACAAGGTAATCTCAATAATAACTTTTACACTTTAGGTCTATATAGGCCTACTCTACCTTTGATAGGTCTTAATTCAAACCACTTTAACTAATAACTTGAATTAACTTACAACACTATTTTAAAATGATCATTTATCATGTAGGTACCTTCATATAATATTTTCAAGCCAAGAACAAGACTAAACATCAATTATCTTCTCACATTATGTGTTTACTCATTGAAAACCTATAAGAAACCAATACAAAATCAAAATTTAATCATTCTAGATGGAATATTTTCATATTATAACACATTTAATACATTATAAACATCTTATATCACCTTATTTTATAATTTAAATAATTTCCACTAATTAAAAATGGACTTATGGTTCAATCTATGCCTTAAACCCTATTTTAGGGTTTCATAGGAAATACAAAGCCTGAGAGCTCTTTATGGATTGTTCATAAATAAAAAAACACTTTATCTCTTTAAAAATATGTAAGGGTCTTAATGATCCTTTTAATACTTCTTAAATATTAAAATTAACTCATGTAATGTTTAGTATGTATTATAAGTGGCTACAAATGAATATATATGTATAAAATAGGGTTCCTTGAAGGTTTCAACTACATAGACCTTGAAAAAAGTGAAAATTCTCCTTAAATTAAATTTATTAATATTTATTTATGAAATTAAAATATTAATACAACAAATATAACCAACATATCCATTTTTATTGCAAGAAAAGTAAGTTTCCTCATGCACAGAACCTGGTTACCTAACAAACTATCAATAAAACTTTGTTTCTTATCTTATCATTCAAGATTCATCTTAGTATAAAGCATATGTAAACAATGAAAAACATGTGAACTAGTACCTTTAATTCATATAACATTTTTAAATACCAAACAAGGCTTCTTTTATTGATCATTTACACAATCATATTTATAGAATACAAGTTTAAAGTCCTTCACTCTTCCTTTACTTTAACAACTCAACATGATCATGAAAAATTAGCATGACACTTGCATAACTATAATATTTTCACATATTTAAAATAAATACATTCAAAAATTTAAATTTTTCTTTTAGTAGGAAAACATGCCAAAACATCTAACTGACCTATAATTGACTTCTAGAACCTTTAGCAAGACATTTATTGATTGATTTGACTACTTAAGACTCTAATAAATATTGACACTACCATTTTTTCATATTTTTAATGATGATCCTGCATCACATATGCTTCAACAACATTTATCAAACTAAAAGGTATATTTTTAATGTTCAATAAAAGTTTAATACATATAATTATATGAATATGTAATAGAACATCTAATAAATTACAAAAAAAATCCAAAAGATAAAATCAACTAGAATATTAAAAAAGTGAAATGTCAAACTATATATATATATATATATATATATATATATATATATATATATATATATAATGGATCCATAAAATCCATATAAAGGCATACAAAATGTAAACAAGTTTGATATAATATCCTAGGTCAATGTTTTAGAGGCATATAATTTTAGAAATAACTATACATCAAGCCATATAGTCATACCAAAAAAATGTCATAAGACATTATCTTAATAATCAAAATGCACTTATATATTTTCCTTACTTGTTGAATCCTCTCCCTAGGATGCCTTACTCACAATTGGAGGTGTCAGATCTGGATGACTACAAGTCCTCCTCTACTCAAAATGTGTGTGTAGTTCCAAATGTTCATATGAAAATATTGTCAAAAAATATACATGTATTGGAACAAGATACTAAAAAAAATAAAAAGTTAAGTTTCTAAAATGATATAAAAATTATTCATAGGGGTATTTGTCGCAAGCTGGTAGTCATGGTCAATTTGGGAATAACACTCAATAGGCTCAATGATAGGTTCATGTTGGCAACTAGGAGTGTGAAACATATCACCAATAGGATTTAGTGACATGATCATGATAACTAAAGGTCTAGGTCCTTGTAAATGTGTGTGTGTGTGTGTACACACACACATAGACACACACACACACACACACACACACACACACACACACACACACACACACACACACACACACACACACACACACACACACACACACACACACACAAACATGAGTATGTGAATAATAATAGAGTTGTAGACACTGAAGATGCCTAATTGAATAAAAATTGATCATAGTTATTAAACGTATGTAGACTATTTAAATTAATAACATTAATTAATCCTTAGAAATCACCTTCCTATAGGTATATATAGGCATAGTAATAACACCACACATACTCCTATGGTATCCAACATCCTATTAAAACATAAAAAAATCATATACATTATTGAGCTTTCTATATGAAAAATAATTAATGAGTCTGAATTTTTTTTTCAATAAGTAAAATATTAAATCTACCTAGGAAGTTATAGCCAAGGTGTGTAGATCAAATTCAGATGGATAAAACATAGTGAGGTTAGTATCATCTAGGCCCATGTAAATACCACCATGAGTGTGTTACATGATATCCTCTTTCTCTTTAGGTCCAATTTATATAACACCACATGATTTACAATAGTGAGCTCACCAAGTAGCACCACTAGACAAAGTCTTACCATGTCCAACCTCATCAGTAGAAGTATGATAAAGCTGGCTCATATGTTAAATGAGGGTGTTATTATGCACCTTAAGTTCATAAAATTATCAATTTCTATGGCATACTTTACTATAGAGGTTAGGGTCTTAAGAGGATGTGGTTTGTTGATATTTACTCTCATAGGTTGATTAGGAGTATGATGTGCACCTGTCTAATCCTGTGTAGAGCCCTTTCCTCTACCAAAAAAAAATTGATAAATCAAAATAGTTTATGACTTCATTAAACACAAACTCATAATACAATTTTTTTTTTAAATTAAATTAGGACCTCATTATTGTTTCAAGGTAGGTGATCAAAGACCATCCACCATTGGTTTCAAAAATTCTATTTGAATAAATCATAGGTGCATCAGTAGATTACAATATGTTTGGTGATCACATATAGTGGCTCACAAATTTTCCCATTAATGAATAGGGAATAAATTTGGGATTTGGTTATATTTTTATCTTTCACAATGGTTATAGATAATTTGTTGGAATGTAAGCCCTACATCTATTTCTATATTTATACCACCCATCAATTTGACTTGTTAATGAATCAATTTCACCTATTAATTTCTACAATGTGTTTGATAAAGAAATTTATTGGGGAGGGGGGGGGTTTCATTAAAATACCTGAATTTCATAATTAGATTATCAATTTATAACTTATTTTCAATGATATGGGATGATAAATCCTCTTGAATACCATGAGGGGCCTTTAGAAACTATAGCAGGGATAGGAGGGTTTGGCAGGCGAGTAGGGATGGGAGGATTTTGTGGTTGAGAAGGGATAGGAGGGTTTTGTGAGTTAGGAGGGATATGAGGGTTAGGTTTTTATTCATTTCCACTTGACTCTACATGTTTTGAATAATAATAATAATAATAATTTCAATAAAAATGTAATAAAATTAATTAATTTTGTTTATAAATATAGTAAAATGCATTTTCATACCTCTCTTTTGGTGTGGCATTGTCTAATTTGATTTAATAGATTCTCACTTAAGTGCATATTTGATTTTTTGTATCCTTTACTCATAGTTTTAATCAATTCCAAATGAATAGCATTGATTATTTTTATTTGGTTTTAAAATAAAAAATTATATATGTGGTTATGTTATTTTAAACCATGTATGTGGTTCTGGGTCGATAATACCAAACATATGCCATAAAACTATATGTATTTTTTAATAATCTTACACATATGTCTTAAAAATTACATATGTTGAACTTATTTCATGAAATTATGTCCACATTTTAACCCTCCATCTCCATAAACTTACCTTAAACATATGTGATCCTTTTATTTTTAAATTTTTTTGAAGAACTCTAGACTAAACAATAGAAAAAATGCGTATATTCATAATGGTGATAAGTTTATTTTTTTCACATTTATTTTTAAATTAATATAAATAAATGGATAAAATAGATGATAAAGTGTTATAGAGGATTTATTATCTCCTTTTAATAAATATCATAAACATTATTTATTTGTGTTTATAGTAGAAATATCATAAAAGGAAATACTTTTATCGACTATTGAGGTACACATTGCATTAAAATGTGATTTCTTATTTATTTTATCTTTTTAGGATTGTTACATTTTATCTAGTTAGAGAGTAAGCTGGAAACATATTAATTGTTTCATATTATTTCCTTAGTGGGATGTGATAATAATGGTTATATTTTTTAATTATTTGAACACATTAATTTAAAGGATGAACATTGTTTTTAGTGGTGTGAATTTCGCTTGAAATTTGTATATTTATAATATTTTGACTTATTTTTTTAGTTCATGATGATTGTTTGATATATTGTTATTCTATATAAATTTAATGGTAAAAATGAAAAAAGATTAATATATGGTGATTATAATAATAGTATTTTATATATATATGGGTTGAAAATTTTGGTTTTTATATTATTTTATTTATTAATTTTTAAGATTGTAAATTTTTTTTTGTTATCTCATTATTAATTTCATGGATATTTTTGCATCATTGATTTTTATTGAATGATGTTGATAATGATTATCATACAATTTTTTGATAAATAATATGAACAAATAAATTTTTTATTACTTATATATAAGAAATAAATAAGATAATTTCTTCTCTTTGAAAATCTTATCAAATAGATAATTAATAATAATGATACATGAGATAACTATATGCAGGGACAAATACCATGTGTATAATCATCCATAAATAATGGCACAATATAATCATAAAAAACATATAAAAACATAGAGTCATTTAAAAAAAATCATTTATGAGTTATATTTTTCTAACAATATAAAATTTTGAATTTATTTTTTGATGTTTTTCATGCCTTTTGTATAACCATGTATTTTTTTTGAAATTTTATTATTTAGTTTGAATAATGGGTTGGATCCAATTATATGATAAGACATGAATTTGAGATATTATCATATTGATTAAAGTTATTAGATAGAGTGGAATGTGTTACTAATGGATGTGCTTATTGTACCCACTTCATACCATGATTACTATGATTCTCACTTGATTAAGATTATATTAATTTTATTAGATGTTTATATTAATGTTGTGAAATAATTATGTATGTTTCAAATATATTTTTATCTTTAAATATTTGGGATATTAATTATACTATCTAAAATCCTGTCTTAGTGTGTTATATTATGTTAAAAAATGATTTTAAACTATTTTAAAAAGGGATTCCTTATGAAATAGTTTAGTAATAAGATCTATTCATATCATTGAAAAATAAGAATTTTATTTTTTGAGTGAAATTTATTAAAATAATACTTAGAAAACAATATATGTATTGATTTTACTTACTTATAGACTTATTAATATGTAATGTTTAATGAATTTTTTATTTTTTATTATTGATTTGATATCTGTCATCATGAATTGGAATTAGAATTTACATATAATGAAAGATAATTGATTATAATAACATACTCTCTTCTTGGTGTTTAAATTTTATTTAGAAAGACTAACTCTTATAAATATATAATCAATATAAAATTGATTGATTTTTTATATGATATAAATGAAACATCAATTAAATATTTTTTAGGAATGTATAATAATAATAAAATAGATAAATTATTCTAATAATTACATGAACTTGTATGACACTTGAAATTATATATATTCCTTAATGAGTTATACATGGTTAAACTTAGATAAAGGTTGGATTCAGGTTTTGAGAGTGCATTCTATAGGAAGGAAGTTTTGTATAGTGTAAATATATGATATGATACTACATGCAAGTCTAATCAATAAAATTAATTAATTAATTTTTATTTCAAGGGATTACTAACTTGAATATATGGAAATTATTCAAATTTTTATAACTTAGTTGCTAAGTAATAACATATATAGTTTGATCCAATTCATAAGATAAATGATTATATTCACATTGTTAAAAATTAGTTAAAGGAACTATAACAATATCGAGTCTATAGTTACTTATAAAAGAGGTTCATAATGGATAAAAAAATTATGAAAAAAAATTATGTAAAAATATATCAAGATGAATTTGATATCTAAATTTATATTACAATTTAATGTTTTATAATTTATCATAAAATAAGTTACAACCTTAGCTCTATGGTTATTAGTGGGTATAGGGATTCCTATCAATAGTTTATATAATGAATGATGATATTGAACTATGTTTTTTTTTATTAAGTTTAAATGGGGGTATTTTTTTGGATACAGTCCCTAAACCCTAGGATAAGTACAAATAAAGAGAATCAAATGGACTACCAAAGTCTTCAAAAGAGAAAAGAATAAAATATGTCCAAAGATAGTAAGAACAAAGCCCAAAAATAATAAAAGAGAAACAAAAAACAACCAAAAATAGGAACCAACAAAAGGAGAATTAGAATCCTAATCTATCTCAAGATTTCCTAAAATGTTTTCCTATGAAATTTTCATGCTTTTGTGACTTGAGTTAATTTATTAAAAAAAAAATTATTTGTTGACATCTTTATGGCATATACTACTATGGACTTGTTTTCCTTTACCTTTTTTGTGGGTCTTAGTATCAAATAAATATTCTAGATGGGCTCTTAGATTATCAACATTTTGAATCCCATTATTCATAGAAGTCGTGTTATAATTCAATAAGAAGTTGATATTATTTTTTAGTTTATCATTTTCATTTTCAAGCATTTCAGCTCTAGTTTGGAGAATCTACATGCATTGGCCAACATCCTTGCCAAAGTTGATTTGAACCATTATGTCTTTTTCTTGATGTAGGTAATTGACTTTAAATTTAATTTATATTAGTTCCCTCATGAACCAACACATGATGGAATTTTAGATGTCCAATTATTCAACAATATAGTCTGAGTTTTGCTTACCTTTCAAAGAGCTCATTAAATTATTGAAATTTTCATTTAAGGCCTGAGACTGCTTAATTGAAGAAATTGTTCCTTTGTTGTTGGGGTCTTCTCTAGACTTTTTTTTACCAAACTTAGTTTGTTTGGGTTGAGCAGTCTTACTCGCTCCACCCATATCCTTTTGATTATTCACATCCTCTAGGCCAAACCAATAATCTTCAACTAAGATTGAGTCACCTCTAGAATGACCTATTTTACCATTATTATTTGAAGAATTAATAGGAATAGTGGTAACCTTGGATGCACTCATTAGATTCTTTTTTGATATTAACTTGGAACTTAATGGGTTTGACCTCAAAAACTTTTGGGACTTTGACCTCTAATATTTTAGAAACCTTAACTACAGTACTCTTGGGAACACTTCTTGGATACTTAATCCAAACCTTCTTAATTTTCCTTATGTCCATAGATTTATCCTAATTTTTTTTCTTTTTGGGATGATAAATTATAGGTTTGATCTGATTCATTCCCTTAAAGGACTTTCGAATTATGAAAATAACCCCTTCATACCTATGGACTAGCTAATTTCTTTTTTTATACTTCAAAATGGAGGATTATAAAGAGAGAAGAATGTATAAGGGAAGGATCATAGGAACAACATTCCTAAAATAATTTAGGAAAATTAAAAGATACCATCTAACAACATTGAACCTACCTTTAAGTGTGATATATTACATTATATGAAAAATAACTTATCTATATGGCTTTGGCAATGATTCACGGTCAAATCCATTGTGAAGAGTCTTCAAGATTTCTCCTTCCTCTAGAAAAATATCCTTTTCTTTTTTATAATCCTTACCAATTTTGAATATTTTGGTATCTTCAATCTCCAAGATTATAACATGAGCTATCAACTACTTTTTGATTTCCAGAATGACCCCATTGATGTTAAGGGTTCTATGTTCCTAGGTGTTGGCAAAGAGAGCCAAAATATGTCTATCATGCCCTTCAATTTTCTCCATGAACTTTTCAAATCCCCCAAATTGTAGAGCCTCCCAAATCATATCATTATTTTTGAATTATTTGGGAATCTTTGGATCAATCCTATTTGGCAGACCCATAGTAATCACAAGAACTCTAAAATAGGGGAGAATTAGACTTTCCTAGATAAAAAATTTAGAAATATGGAAAACCCCCAAAGCTATTTTCTTGTTTCCTTTGATAAAATAAATAAAGGATTGAAAGATGATTCCTAATTTTAGAAACTTATTAAAGAGATGAAAAGAGGGGGAAAATAAATAAACAAAACTTAGACTAGAGTAAAGTATAGTGTCCCTATAACTCCTATGCCTCAACTTGAAAAAGGCCCTCATGACCTCAAGATTTTTATTCATTACAAATACTTTCCTCATTAATCCTCTAAAAAATTTCCTAAGAAAGATATTCAAAATCCATCAAAGTATCCAATTGTAAAGGGACCATGCCCCTATTATCAAATTAATTAGATATCATGTTCCATTCACAATATATATGTTGTATGAGCACCTATTACCTAGAATCCATAATAGAGATGGATTCATCCACCACTTGATTAATAGACCAGCTAGTAGCATTTTTTATTTACAAATACTTTAAAATATTAAAATAATCTCCTTATATAATAAGTAATTAAACTATGAGTTGTTGGGTCAATCTTATGCCCCACAGAGCATTAATTCCTCTATCCCAATGATTGGAATTAATACCTAAGGCTTCAACATAAATATTGAGCTATGTTAAAGTTAAGACAAAAATTCTTCTCATATAAACTAATTAAGGATTATATATAGCTATGTTGAAGTTAAGACAAAAATTTCTTCTCATATAAACTAATTAAAGATTATATATAATAAGATGAACAATATTTTTGTAAACATATTAGCTTCCTAATGTAATGTCATAATTTATTAAAAATATTAACATCAATTATTATGAGTTAGGTTGAACATGAGGGGTAAGACCATGTTATATATATTAATTCATTGTATTAAGAGATTGAATTAAATTAAATTTATTGCCCGGATGTTTATTTTTTTAATTTTAAATTTTAAATGCAAAATCGTAAAACGAATTATTATTATAGAGTAAGTGAAAAAACAAATATGTGCTGAATTTTGGAGCACATTACACTTTGTATTTAGGAGCATTTAATGATTTAGAAAAATATTATATATATATATATATATATATATATATATATATATATATATATATATATATATATATATATATATATATATTTCTCTCCATTTTTTATCAAGATGATGTGGATATGATCATGAGGAATTAAAAGAAGATGTTTGGTTTTTAAGTAATAGAAAAGGAAGTGTAGGGAACTAAAATAATGGAAATTAGCCCCTAAATAATTAGGGTGACGACAATGATCAAAATATTCAAAAATGTCAAATCAATAAAAATGAAACCCTACGCAATAATTATATAATACTCCATGGTGTATTAATTAATATGAATATTATATATGCATGTTTCCTAGTGTAAAAGGATTGCATTTACAATCTAAGTGGAGATAATGAACGTGATCAAAACTTTCACATAGATGTTGGAAAATAGAATTAAAAATAAGGATAACATACATGATGAATATAAAATGAAAAGAGAAATAGTTTCTCCTTTAGTTTTCAATCTCAATAAATAGCCATCACCTTAATTTTTGGGAAAGTAATTTAGAGACACAATTTAAGAATGGTTGCTTAATGTTAATAAATGTTTTTATATTTTGGAGATGATTATTACTGATAAAGCCAAAATTATAATATTAAATTAGATGTGAAAGTTGTTGGATTGTATCATATTCAAAATTTATGTGAAGTGTATATTCTATAAATCTATTATCAAGTTGTGATTTATTATTTATACATAAATATTAAATGTATAATTAATGTGGTAATTATCCTCACATGTGTAAGAATGGTTAGATGTATCTTTGGGAATGATCTTACCTTTTAATATACCAATAACATTATCTCACTCACCACGTAATTCTCATATATATGAATAGTTTGTATTCTTTTATAATTTAATAGATCTTAGAATCATGTTTTGAGCTAATGGAGATGTAATCTTTTAAAAGTCATGTTATAGTGAAATCATTTTTCATTTCACACATATAGTATATATTACATAATTAATATAATATATTTTTATTGGTGAATCTCTAAATATTATAAATAATTTATGTTGATGGTTCTTATAGTAGATATCCATAAGAAATGTTGTCATTTTTCATATGGTATCATATCCATTACTAATTAGTATGGTATAAGATCAATAATTCTAAGAATATCAATTATATTTTTAGAGGGGAGATCCACATCACTCTCTAAGTTTGGCTATTGGAGAAAGAATAGAGGATGAGCCTCAAGATCTCCATATCTTTAATTCTTATAAATATTTAAGTATAAAGGGTAACTTGTTCTCTCTTCATAATATTATATGAAAATTTATTCACAAGTTCCATTTATTTCATTCAAATCCATCTCATTCCATTATATGGATTCATGTACCAATTATAGTCTACATATGGAGGAGTTCTATGAAAGATATATTAGCTATCCAAATAGCACCCTGCTTAAAGGCTTAATAGATTTGGCTATGAAACCTTCACACCTAGACAAACATTGGAATGATCTAAGGTGTGGGACACTTGAACTTACACTAGACCTCTAGATTTTTTTTAGGCTAGCTCCTCTGATGTATCACTATGCACTGAATATTAAAATACCAATTATTGGCATGAAAAGGGGAAGAAGGAAACTGAAAGAGAAATCCTACTATACTATTGGTGATACACCTATATTTTTTGTTCATCTACTCTATTTGAGCTCCTAAAACACTAATTAGATAAGTAACTATTGAATCTACAACTCCAAATATCACTTATGCATCAGTATTTCATGAAGAGATTTTTTCTAGTGATCAAAGACTAAGGGAAATGATGGAATAGAGCTAATTCAAATCACTAACCAGCCACTTATACCCATTGTAAGCTTAGCCAAAAGACATCAAACACTGAACATGGCCTACATAATCTAACAAACTACTAATTAGGTAAGAATCAAGACTGGGCAAGGGAGAAAGCTCGACCACATATGTAAATCAACTAACATAAATACACTATACTAGCATAATGAAATCTGAAATAGTCATTTTATTTATCTGAAAAGGTTACAAAACTCAATCTTAGTAGAGTTTGATCATGCCAAGAGAGGGATAGATCCTCCCAAATGGCTAAAAAGCTAACGTATATAGAAAAAACATAGAATTAGCTAAGGTTGGCATTGGAAAAAATAAGATGAGATTAATTCCATATGAACTCTAGTCTAAATTCAACTACAAAATGATAATAAAGTCTTGAAACAAAAATCTCTGTCTCCTTGTCTTGCATGATGTTTCTCTTTGGCATTGGAAAAGTGGTGGGCCCATCTTGATAAGTTAAGATCCTTCATTTCATTATTATATGCCAATTTGGATGCCTTAACTCAATCTTGAACTGATTTGGAACATGAGAAAGTCCTTATTTGCATGTAAAACATGATAGATGCATGATCTAGTCAAAACTCAACTGAAGCTCAAGACCAATCAACTCCAACTAAGCTTCATACTTTCATGAAATTGAAATAAACACTGAATTGATCATGAAATGTGGCATTGAAACTGAAAATGAATTGCTTGATGACCATCTTCAATGCCAATTCACTTTACTTGATTGATCAAATAGGCCTATTAAGCTAACAAGGCCTAATAGTCTATGTATTTTAAAATCCATAAAACCTATAGAATAAAACATGAAACCTAGAAAAACAATGATAATATACTTTCAAAAACCTTTCTCATCATATGCTATGTGATTTTCATGAGAAAACTCTTGCCATTCAGTCAAGAGGGTTGATTACACCCATTTTGCCCTATTTTCCTATAGACTAGCCATTTTGATTGAGTTAGTAGTGGTAATTTCAAGAATATTTATGAAAAAATAATATTATATGAATAATATAAAGTCTCAAGATTCAAACTCCATTGATTGGATCCCATTGAGCTGCCCTATAGTTCAATTTTTATGATGTTTTCCATAAAAAATATGATTTTTGCCCTGATCCATACAAATCCATATGTAAAATTAGAATTTTTTGAATTATATTATATTTTATTTGATTTTTGAAAATTTTTAAGGTTTATCCATGGTTATTTGATGGAAATAAAATCAAATTTTTGCAAAACAAGTTTTTTGAGGGTTTGGGAGGGTTTTACAGCTAAATCTTCACAATGATGATTCATGAATTACACACTTCCAAATACAAAAAACTTTCCATTTATGTGTATATTATTTTCCCCCATAACACACATAAAAATATTTGGTTCCCATACAAAATATATGCAAATTTATCATGTGGAGGAAATCTACCTATAGCATTTTGCTTACATTCTGGGATGCCTATGCTCTTAATGATTTTTAAAAAATAACATAATATAAAATTATATAATTTTTAATTAATTATAGTTTAATATTGTTCCAAAAAACATATTAAGATCCTTTGGCCAAAATCCTCATGTGGTGAAAGATATGAGCATCTAAATAGGTGGCTTGGAAGGGTGTCTAGAACTACAAAAAATGAAATTCCTCACTAGAATGAAAATGAATCTTACCCTAATTATAAATTCATGAAAACATCATTATTTTGTCTTTACCATTCTATAAAAACATTATAAAAGTATATTTTTACTTAAAATTTCTAAAATGCCTTTTAGGCGTATATGCCTGTATGCTTGTAAAAACTTGTATGAGCATGGTTTGCATATAATTTGGATTTTTTACACTCTTTATAGATATTATTATGATTATAAAACATCATACCATTATTTTAAAACTTTAATATATACTTTTCAACCTCTGTGGCACCTCAACACACTACCTACTCCAATGGTGACTTCAAATAGACATGTTGATGACTGTGATAAAATAGAAAGCACTTACACTCATCCAATGGAATTTAAACTTTTATAAAGTATTATTCATCTCATTATGACCTTATATAACAAATTTAAAGTCAAAAACTCACCTGTAGATCTTAGAATATTCAATTTCCCCTTAAATTTGCCTCCTTTTGCATGAAATATGTGTATGATTGACTATGTTTTGTATATTTTGGATCTTATTTCATGGTGTTTTATAGGTTTTAAAGATAAAATTAATCCTTAATTATCTTAATATTCCTTTCAATGTTTTTAAAACAATCTCTACCCCGCTTTCTAGCATGCTTTGACCTCCAAACAAGGCATTTAGGACTCTCACAGTCAATTTTCGTATGATAGGTCTATACTATCTCCTTTTGAAATTTTCAATGATTATTATTATATTTTATTATGGTATTTATAATTTCCATTTTTAACTACCTTTACCACTTCCTTTCATTTGATATCTCTTAAAGAGACCACTAACCCTCAAGTTGCATGAACTAGTCTTGGAGGGTGACTGTATTCTCAAGTGATTGTACGGGTATTTGAAGGCTAATTCAACTTGACTATGTTCATACACTTGATATGATGATTATTATTCTTAATTATGATACTAAATCCTTGCTTATTGAATCAACTTCTTAAACATATTAACCTTTTTATTGACCATGGTGTATGACCTTGATACAAGGTTAAGGAAAAGCTTATGTTTTTATGATAGTTGTAGCATGGTGTTCAAGGGTTGAAACCAATATATATGATTATTTGGAGTGTCTATTTAATGACCTTTCAATCCTATTTCCTTAAATTATAATATTATGACCCTTTACAACTTCATGAAACCTTTTTGTGAACCATTAGCCCTTAGGAAACCCTTCAAGACTATGGTGATTGTATATGTTTGGCTGTAGGTACATACTCTTGGTTGCACTATAGCATTAGGTGTTGAAAAACTCACTATTATGACATTTTAAAACTCATAATTCCATTTGTAACTTTCATTTATCTCATTTTATGGCATCAAATCCTCTAAAACCAACCATTTCTTTTTTTACATGGCTAATTAGGTACTTGTGTGTGTTTCATTCTGAGTGTATGAACAATGGTTATAGGTACATACTATGTTTAGCCATCATTATGAGATATGAATAAAATAATTACTCTTTTATTAATCCCTCTGTTTAATTAAGTAACCAACACCCTCTATAAGCTATCTAATTTCAAACCTTACATTCTTGACCTATAGGTGAGTACTATGACTAACTGTTGGTCCTCATCGGATAGTTGTAGGAAACCATTATGACTTTTCAAACCCTTATTGAAAATTAATATGACTTTTACTTTAGATCCATTCATTATAATTACTAATAAATTCTTGATTGTAACTTGATATTCAAATTATCCTCTTTATCCACAAAGATGCTTCTTACTACTACGTAGGCCTCCTTGTACCTCAAGCCTATAGGTCACCTCCTTGTTTAAGACTATAGGTTAACATTTTGAAATGTAATGTGTCTTTATTACTTAATAATTTACCACTTATTATGTTAATCATTCTCTTGTTACTCTTATTTTATCAGTGCTTCATGCTCCTCAAGTGATGATGATAGACATCTTGGGGCATTCAAAACCCTCCTTTTGACTATAGCTTGCTCTAAGGGGGTTACTTGTAGGTTGCCTTTTCTTTGATTTTATGCTTTATTCAACTCCATAAATTTTACCCTTGTAACATTCATGAGATTTGGGTCCTCAATGCTATTCATGCCTCTTAATGACCAAACAAACCTCTTTGAGCCTTAAGAAAGTTCATCTTGCTACCAAGTAAGCCTTCTTTGGAATGGCACAAGCATATAGGTTATCTTAGGGGGATGTATTTAGGTTACCTTCATGGTGTCAAATGAGATAAAGAGATTACTCTTTCCCCAAAGTTTCCATTGAAGTAAAAACCTATGATTATCTTCATGAAATATAGACTCATAAACCATCATCTTATTCTAAACAAACCTCCACATACATGACTTTACTATAAACCATGGTGATTTGTCCTTGTATAGATAATGACAAAGTACAAGATGCTTGGGGAGCAATGACCACCAAAAAATTATGTCAGGAGTTGTTAGGATGGTCTCTATTTGTATATGTTACCTTTATAGCCACAATATCATCTTCTTAAGTTTAAAACTATGGAAAATCTTTACTTTGTTATACACCTAGTTGACTATAGGTGTAGTTCATAATTGATTGTAGGTTGCATTTATATATCTAAAGTCCCTCAAGGTGGAATCTTACTTTGTACTCTATCTCCACATGTAATCCATGCAATCTTCATGCTTCCTAATTCTCAATTATGTTTAGAAGAGTCATTAAACCTATTAGATAGGCCTTCCTTGACAAAAAATAGGTCTTTAGGTGTGGTTTTATATAGAAGGAGATTGAAAAATTCCTTGGAGAGGTTATAATCATGAACTAGATCATTGATAAGTTCCCCTACTTGCTTGAATAGGTAATTTGAAAACATGAACCATATGAGATATCTTTAATCCCACCTTGATTTCATGCATATCATGTACAACATGACTATATTCCTATTTTTATTATAGGTGAACCTTTTAAAATGATGTCAAAATTTAGATCCAATCACTTATTCTTAGCTCTTTGAAAACTTACTCCCCATATTATGGATTACTTGATCTTATTAACATTGAAGAAGGTTTCTCCTCAATCCATGAAACTTCATAGTACCTTATGATGATACTTAACTGCTCTTAGGCTTATTGTAGACCTCATTTCTTGATTGTACATAATGTTTCAATTGGCCCATAACCTCTTGTTCATGGTAATAGTGCCCTTTGATCAACCTTTGGCTATTTTTGACAATGTAACTATGGAATGGATGTGGGTTGAAGGTGTAAGATGATTAAAAAAATGTTTGAAACTCATAAAAGGAGGGTGAAAAGACACAATACATAGTGGAAAATGGTAGAGTATGACAATGGTATGGGGTGAATGAGGTGGAGGTGGGAAAGGAGAACCTTTAAGAATTCCAAGATAACTTGAGGATTCATAGACAAATAGGAACACATAATCATCATACCACATGAATTTTGAGGCCATTAAAGGAGGGCAATAGGCCAAAATTGAAAAATAAATTTTTGGACAAAACTTTAAAATATGATAAATAAGCCCTTATTAGATACTTTGAGAGCATGAAGATAGACTAAATATGGATTTTTGAAAAATTATTGAGGAAAATTGATTAAAAACACTAATAACATGAAGGAAATCCATGGAAAGGATCAAAACAATAAAACTTTAATTTACACTTTCTCTCCAAAACTGTACAATCTCTCCTTGCAATCTCATAAATTATAGAAATGGAATGGCTATGTTTGTGATATTTTTTGGACCCTAAATTTCATGAATAACATCTTCAAGAGACAATGGATAGATATCTTGAGTCCCCAAGATTTTTGAACAACTTGATTTTCCTTGAAACTCTACCCTGGTAAGGAGAAACAAAAGAAATTTGGTTGCCTTTCTACCTGCAAGGCTATAGAAATTAACCTATGTTAAACTAGATGGTTCATGACCATGGAGAATAAAATAGAATAACCACTTAGACCATCCAAAATCACTCTGAGTATAATTTCTTCACCCTAAATTTTAGACATGTACTCTCCTCCATTAATCTGTACCATCCTAAAACATGTAAGTAGGTCCTTTTGTGCAAACTAAGCAATTACATGGAATGGAATGGTTTTGAACTTGTACCACTTAAAATCACCATGAAACTCCTGATTAATATTTTATATGACTTGATATTGACCTTTTATGCATTATCTATATGTAAACCATATATATTTTGTATTATTACTTGAAAAATGAAGGAAAAGAGCCATGTTTGCCCTTTAAAATAAAATCAAAGATCCTCACCACTTGAAATAGAATATTTAGGAATGGAGACATGAAAATAATTTAAAATTATACATTTTAAACCTTTTTTCATGCTTTAAATATGACAATTTGGCATGTGTGAGGGGTTTTGGGGGCTTTTTGGGCTTAAAAGCATATAATATGACTTTTTCAATATTTGAAACTTTAAAATTATGATAAACTCATAATTTATAATATGTTAAAATCCAAATTGGATATTTTAAAGACATTTTTGAAAGCAATTATGAATTTTTTTACCAAAATTTATGCTTTTAGGTCACAACACATAGGTTTGACTAGATACAAAGGGCTAATGACAGGATTTAGGAAAGTTTCATATTATAAGGGTAGTAATTTGGCCTTGACAGGTCAAATTACTAACAATTTTGGTGAATATCAGTGGTTGACTAGCCTACTAGTAAAAAAAATATATAAACTCACTAGTTTTCATATGATAATGGTAAATGAAATCATAAAAAGTTTGACTAGATGACATTATTGATTGAGAAATAGACTTTTTTGAGATTTGTAATACCTTCTCTAACTGACACAATAAGATTGAATGGAAACAACAACTAATCTAAAAATCAAGGACAAATAATCTATAGAGAATAGGAAAACATAATAAAAGGGAAGTAGATTGTTGCTTGTGCTACTCACTTATTAACATAAAGCAAAACTAGAATAACTAACCTGAATTGACAAGATTTCCTCTAGGGTCAAATGGGAAGTTATTTTGTGAACCATGGATCCTTGAAATGTATTTTATTCCTTTTGATAGCATCTTCTTGTAGATAGGATAACATGTATGTTCATGTCTTCTAAATGATATAGCTAGGATTCTAATTCCCATTTTTAGGTGCATGGATTGAAGATATGGATCCAAGATCTGATCATCTTCCTCCCATTTTCTTATTTATTGCATCCATAAGGCTAAATCTAACTCATTCATAGGCTAATTATTATTTTAAACGTTCTCATTTAGTGATTGTGTTGGCAATTCAACTAGCATACTTAGGTTGATGTCTTCATTAGGCTCCATTTGAGGTGGTACTTTGTCAAAGTCTTCAGGTTCTTGATAAGTATTCAGGCATGGATTTAATATGTCTTTAATTTCTTCCCGATGAAAAATTTAAATATTAATCCTTACAAGACATTCATAAGTCTCCACTTGGTGTGGATATGGACTATCAAATTTTGCACAAAAACTCTCCAAGTCATCCCAAAAGGCTTCTTCATCATGATCAATTGAAAGGACATGAAATTCATTAGTATTCTTACCATTTGAAACATGCTGATCAAATATTTATAACTTTTTGATGGAGTCATATGAAATTTCTTGATCTATTACACTTGATTCATCTTCATCTTTTGTAGAGAATGTCATCTCATCTATCCACTCAATCTCTAGCTCATATTGCTTTCGGGTCTCTGAAATAACATTGTCTTCTTGAAGTTCCAAAACATTGGTGGAATATTCAAATGAATCATAAACCTCTTGTTATATCTCATCATCAAAAATCTTTCAACTCAAGCTCTTCAATTTCATTCAAGAGATCATAATACAACTACTACCAATGGTCATCTTGTTCAAGAATATTCTCCATCTCAGCAATGGCTCTATGTGAGTTGTCATCATGGCTACCTTATGAAGAAATATTTATTTTTACTTCATCTATATCATATACTTCAATCTCTTGAGAAACCTCTTGTAACTCCTCTTATTTGACATCATGAAATACTGAATCATGTTTGTCCTTGCTAAATGGTGTCCTAATAATGATTTCTTCCTATTGATCACTCAAGCCACCTTCTTTTTTTTATCTCTTTGCATACATATTATTTATTTTCCTCACAAATAATAGGTCCTTGCTCCAAAAGTGGCATGGTATATCCCTAAAAGTATTTAATAAGATGAGAAAGGTCTACAAAATTTACCATAGATACCTGATTTTGCTCATATAGTTGATCTTCTTAGATCACCTTGAACTCTTCTTTTTGTTGCACTTTACTTTTAATGTCTTTCCATGAAGGAAAGATATTTGTATTTTGAGGAGGAAGGGATGAAGGTTGAATGATCTCTTACATTAATTCAACATCTTGAAAGATACTTGATTGTTTATCTTTCTCGCTTGACTCTTGAATCTACTTCCAAGTCATAAACTTGGGTTTATGAACCTTTGCTTCTATACTTTTTGTAGCCATGGGTGAGAAAGAAGGAATTTAATTTTTTGTTTCCTATAAAGTTGCCATTGAATATTGGAGAATCTGATTTGCAAGCTTAATTTACTTGGCTAAATTAGCCTCAAAATAATGAATTGAATTACTAGAATTTTTTCTACAAACTTGAAGATGTGGGATCCTATATGATCTCTGCAATATAAAAATTAGACTTATCATAACAAACTTCTTCAACTTTATGAGACCTCTCTTGGATATAATTCTAGGTAGAAAAACTAGGAAAGGTTTGGATTGACTCTTAAGGGTTGTGATAAACATTAGTTTTCTAATCATAAAGGGAGAAGGGTAGCTCTATGGGAACAAATTGTTGACAATGATGACCCTGGGGTGTCTCATAAACCACTAGCCTCTCTTTAATGCTTAATATCAGACCTCCAATGTCTATAATATAAAAAATAGACTTTGAGTAACCTTTTCTTATGAAATTTTCACATACCTCTTTATCCCACTACAAATTTCCTCTCATAATCTACATTTTTTACTTAGAAATCTCCTCACTGTAGTTCTTTCTAGTGTCTATACTTATCATCTCTTTCTCATAGCCAAATAGATTTTTCTTGAATCTTGAGATGGATTGATTTGGGAGTTGATTGGGTTGATCAGGAGGATAACAAGACTCATGAGAGTGGTTATAGGACTGGTATGAGCTTTCATACTACTGATAAGGCTATGAATATTCATTATATGGTTGATATAGCTCATGATAAAACTGATATGAGTCATGAGGATCATACTAGAATCATTGGTAAGGATAAGAATGACAAAAATTCTTCTTGATAGGATACCATATTCTAGAAAATCATTAATACAACTAAAATTATGAAAAATATTTTACCTTTTACCTTGAGATGAGGGACATAGGAGTACTGGAAAATGGATCTGAAGATGACATGATATAAACTTGTACTTCAATCACTTAACTCGTGTCCCATTAGGAGTGTCAAAATTGTTAGCTATCTAGATAGCACCCTGCTTGAAGGATTAATATATTTGGATCTAAAACCTTCACACCTAGACTAACATTTGAATAATTTTAGGTGTGGGACACCCAAACTTATATTAGACCTCTAGATTTTGTTGAGGCTAGATCCTCTGATGTATCACTCTACACTGATACTAACTATTGATTGTTTAAATGAAAAGTGGAAGAAGGAAATTGAAAGGAAAATCCTACTTCACTATTGGTGATACACATATATTACTAGTTCATCCACTCTATTTGAGATCCTAAAACACTAATTAGACAAGTAAATATTCAATATACAACACCAAATATGTCATATGCATCTGTATTTCATGAAGAGGTTTTATATGGTGATCAAAGACTAAGAGAAATGATGGAATATGCCTGATTCAAAGCATGAACCAGACACTTATATCCATTGTAAGCTCAGTCGAAAGACATCAAATATTGAACATGACCTACATAATCTAACAAACTAGTAATTAGGTAAGAATCTAGACTTGAGAAGGGAGAAAACTCTACCACATATGCAAATCAACTGACATAAATACACTATACTAGCATAATGAAATCTAAAATAGTCATTTTATTTATCTAAAAAGGTTAAAAAACTCAATCTTGGTAGAGTCTGATCATGCCATGAGAGGGATGAATAATTCTAAATGGATAAAAAGCCAACATATATAACAAAATTGTAGAATTAGCTAAGGTTGGCATTGGAAAAAAGAAGAGGATATCAACTCCATATGAACTCCAGTCTAAATTCAATTACAAAATGATAAAAAAGTCTTGAATTAAAACTCTTTGTCTCCTTGTCTTACATGAAGCTTTTCTTTGGCATTAGAAAAGTGGTGAGCCCATTTTGACAAGTCAAGAGACTTTGTTGCATGATGATATTACAATTTGGATGCCTTAACTCAAGATTGAACTAATTTGAAGCTGATTTTGAACATGAGAAAGTCTTTATTTGCATGAAAAGCATGATAGATGCATCATCTACTCAAAAGTCAACTAAAGCTCAAGACCAATCAACTCCAACTAAGCTCATTTCATTCATGAAAAGGAAATAAAGATTGAAGTGATCATGAAATGTGGTGTTGAAACTAAAAATGAATTGTTTGATGATTATCTTTAATGCCAACTCACTTTGTTTGATTGGTGAGATAGGCCTATTAAGCTAATAAGGCCTAATAGTCTATCTATGAATTTTAAAATCCATAAAACCTACAGAATAAACCGTGAAATTTAAAAAAATATATATACTAGACTTGGAACAACCTTTTTTGATGAGAAAAATCTTACCGTTCAGTCAAGAGGGTTGATTAGGCCCATTTTGCCTCATTTTCCTATAGATTGGCCATTTTGACTGAGCTAGTATGGGAAATTTCAATAATATTTCTAACCAAATGAAGATTTTAGGACTAAGATAAAGTATTAGGATTCAAACTCCATTGATTGGATCTAATTGAGCTGCCCTATACTTCATTTTTATGATTTTTTCCACAAAAATATGATTTCTTCCTTGATCCATATAAATCCATATGTAAAATTAAATTTTTTGGAATCCTCTCAAAGTGTATTTGATGTTTGAAAAGGTTTCAAGTTTATCTATGGTGATTTCATGGCAATAAAATAAGCTTTTTGCAAAACTAGTTTTTTGAGGGTTTGGGAGGGTTTTAATGTTGAATCTTCAAAATGATGATTCATGAAGTACATACCTCCAAATCCAAAACTCTTTCTTTTGATGTGTATCATCTTAACCTTTAACACCCTTAAAAATATTGGGTTCCCATGAAAAATATATGCAAATTTATCATGTGGAGGAAATCTACCTATAGGGTTTTGCTTGCATTATCATACTAAGAGAGTTTGTCCAAAATCCTCATGTGGTACAAGATATGAGCATATGAATAGGTGGTTTGGAAGGGTGTCTATAACTATAATAAATTAAATTCCTCACCAAGATGAAAATGACTGATCCCCTACTTATGAATTAGTGAAAACATCATTATGGGGTTTTTAGTATGCTATCAAAACACTTTTAAAGTATCTTTTCAATTGAAAAGTCTGAAATTCCATTTTGGCCTATATGCCTGTATGTTTGTAAAAGCCTATATGAACATGGTTTGTATATAATTTGGAGTTTTTAAAATATTTAAATCTATTATTATGATTCAAAAACATCATCCCATCCTTTTAAAACTCTCATCTAGATTTTTCAACCTTTGTGGCACCTCAAAACATTGTTTGTTCTAATGGTGACCTCAAATAGACATGTTGATGACTATGGTGAGATAAAAATCACTTATACTCATCCAATGGACTTAAAATTTTTATAAATAATTATTCAAATCATGATTACCCTATGTAGCAAATTTAAATTTGAAAACCCACCTATATATGCCAAAATCTTTAATTTTCCATCAAATTTGCCTCCTTTTGCATGGACTGTGTGTATGCTTGACTATGTTTCTGAATATTTTGAAGCTGATTTCATGGTGTCTAAGAGGTTTTCAAGGTCAAATTAATCCTTAATTACATTAATATTTATTTTAGTAGTTTTAAAACAATCTCTACCCTCCTTTCTAGTATATTTTGACCTCCAAACAAGGTATTTGGGCCTCTTAGAGTCAATTTACGTATGATAGGTCTATACTATCTCCTTTTAAACTTGTAAATAATTCTTATTATATTTTATTAGGGTCTTGGGAATGTCCATTTGTCACTGCCTTGACCTTTTCCTTTCATTGGATATCTCTTAAAGAGACCACTAACCCTCAAATTACATGAACTAGTCTTGGAGGGTGACTATATTCTCAAGTGATTGTAGGGGTATTTGAAGGGTAATTAAACATGAATGTGTTCATGTAATTTTTATGATAATTATTATTATTTATGCTGATACAAACTCCTTTCTTATTTAAGTCACTTCTTAAACATATTAACCTTCTTATTGACCACTATGTATGACCTTGATATAAGCTTAAGGAAAATCTTATGTTCTTATGACAGTTGTAGCATGGTGTTCAAGGGTTGAAACTACTATATATGCTTATTTAGAGTGTCTCTTTCTTGTCATTTTAGTCCTATTTCCTTTAAGGTTACTATTATGACCCTTTTATGTACCATTAGCCCTTAAGAAACCCTTCAAGACTGTGGTGACTGTACATGTTTGGCTATAGGTACATACTTTTGGTAGAACTTTAGCATTAGGTATTGAAACCCTCACTATTATACACTTTGATAGCTCATCATTCCATTGGTAACTTTAATTTATATCTTTTGATGGCATCAAATCCTCTAAAACTAGCTATTTATTCTTTCACATGGTTAACTAGGTACTTGAGTGTGTTTCATGCTAAGTGTACAAATAGTGGCTATAGGTACATACTATGTTTAGCCATAATAATGATCTATGACTAACATAATGATGCTTTTATGAATCCATCTATTCGATGAAGTAACCAACACCCTCTATAAGGTCTCCAAATGCCAACCTCACATTTTTGACCTATAGGTGAGTACTATGACTGACTGTCGGTCCTCATATGATGGTTGTAGGTAAACATTATGACTTTTCGAACCCTTATAAAACCTTGAAATGTCTTGTCATTTTTATCCATTCATTATAATTACTAATAAATGCTTGACTATACCTTGATATCCAAATTAGTCTCTTGAGCCACAAAATTCCTTCTTAATACTAAGTAGGCCTCCTTGTAGCTCAGGCTATAGGTCACCTCCTTTTTAAAGATTGTAGGTTAACATTTTGAAATGGAATGTGTGTTTCTTACTTACTCCTTTACCACTTACTATGGTAAGCATTCTCTTGTTACTCTTATTTTAGCAGTGCTTCATGCTTCTCAAGTGATGATGATAGGCCTCTTGGGGCATTCAAAACCCTCCTTTTGACTATAGCTTAATATAAGGGAGTTAGTTGTAGGTGGCCTTTTATTTGATTTTAGGCTTTATTCAACTTCATACCTTTTACCCATGAAACCTTCATGAGATTGGGGTCCTCAATGCTATTTATGTCTCTTAATGACAAAAAAAGGCTCTTTGAGCCTTAAGAAAGTTCTTCTTTCTACCAAGTAAGCCTTTTTCAGAATGACATAGGCTTGTAGGTTGTCCTAAGGGGCTATGTCTAGGTTACCTTCATGATGTCAAATGAGAAAAAGAGATAAATATTTTCCTATAGTCTCCATTTAAGTAAAAACCTATGACTATCTTCATGAAACACAAACTCATAAACCATCACCTTATTCCAATTAGACCTCCACATACTATATACTATGGTGATTTGTCCTTGTACAAATAGTGACAAAATGCAAGACATATGGGGAGTAATGACCACCAACAAATGGTTTTAGGAGGTGTGAGTATGGTCTCTATTTGAATATGTTACCTTTATATCCACAACATCATCTTCTTAAGTTTAAAAATATGAAAAACCTTATGACTTTGTTATACACCTAGTTGATTGTAGGTGTCCCTCATTATTGACTGTAGGTTGTATTTATATCTCTTGAGTCCTTCAAGGTGGAATCTTACTTTTTAATCTAGCTCCAATTTAAATACAAGCAATCTTCATGCTTCCTAAGACTCAATGATGCTTATAAGAGTCCATAAACCTATCAGATAGGCCTTCCTTGAGAAAATACCTGCCTATAGGTGTGGTTTTATATGGAAGGAGACTGAAAAAGGCCTTAGAGAGGTCATCATCATGAACTATATCATTGATAAGTTCCCTACTTGCTTGATTAGGTCATTTTAAAACATGAAACATATGAGATATCTTTACTTCCACCTTGACTTGATGCATATCATGTACAAGATGACTATATTCCTCTTTTTGATGTAGGTGAACATTTTAAAATGATGTCAAAATTTATCTCTAATAACTTATTCTTACCTTCATCAAGGATTGCTACCCATATTATGGATTTCTTGATCTTATTAATCTTAAATAAGGTCTCTTCTCAATCCATGAATCTTCATAGTACCTTATTATCATACGTGACTGCTCTTAGGCTTGGTGTAGACCTTATTTCCTGACCATGCATGATGTTTCAATTGGCCCATGACCTCTTGTTCATATTTATAGTGCCCTCTGATCAACCTTTATCTCTCTTTGACAATGGAACTATGGAATGGAGGTGGGGTGAGGGTGGGAGATGATTAAAAAAATGTTCTAAACTCATAAAACAAGGGTGAAAAGACACAAAACATAGTGAAAAATGGTAGAGTATGATAGTGGTATGGGGTGAATGAGGTGGAGGTGGGAAAGGAGAACCTAGAAGCATGTTATGAAACCTTGAGGTTTCATTTACAAACATGAACACATAATCATCATACCACATGACTTTGGATGCCATTGCAAGAGGGAAACAAGCCAAAATTGAAACATAGGTTTTTGCAAAAAACCTTAAAGTATGCTAAACAAGCCCTTATGAGATACTTTGAGAGCATGAAGATGGACTAAGATATGAATCTTTAGAGACTTCTTAATGAAAATTTCTTGAAAACCCTAATAACATGAAGGAAATGCATGCCAAGAATCAAAACAATAAAACTTGAATTTACACTCTCTCTCCAAAATCATACAATCTCTCCTTGCAAGTTCATAAATTGTAGAAATGGACTGGTTATGTTTGTGAGATTTGTTGGACCCTGAATTCCATGAAGAACAACATTAAGAGACCATGGATAGGTATCTTGAGTACCCAATATTATATAATAACTTGATTTTCCTTGAAACTCTGCCTTGGTGAGGAGAAACTAAAGAAAAATGGTTGCCTTTTTGGTTACATGGCTGTATAAATTGACCTATTTTCAATTGGATGGTTCATGTTCCTAGATAATATAATTGAAGAAAAAATTATACCATCGAAAATCCCTCTAAGTCTAGTTTTTTCACCCCAAATTTTAGACCTTTACTCTCCTCCGACAGTCTGTACCATCCTCAAACCTAAAAGCAGGTCCTTTTATGCAAAATGAGCAAGTGCATGGAATGGTTTTGGACTTGTATCTCTTCAAATCACCATGAAACTCCTATTGAAGCTTGTTTATGACCTATTATTTACCTCCTCTACACTGTATGAATGGAAACTATACGGATTTCATACTATTGCTTGAAAAATTAAGGAAAAGAGCCATTTTTTTAAAAAGAAAATGAAAGCTCCTCACCACTTGAAATAGAAGATTTAAGAAGGGACACATGACAATCATGCAAAAATATACCTTTTAAACCTTTTTGCATGCTTTGAATATGATAATCTAGCATGTGCGAGGGGTTTTGGGGGATTTTTAGGCTTAAAAGCATATAAGATGACTTTTTCAAGATTTGAAAATTTAGAATTAGGATAAACTCACAATTTTGAATACGTTAAAAATCCAAATTAGATATTTTAAAGACCTTTCTAAAATAAATTATGACATTTTTGACCAAAATTTGCACTTTTAGGCCACAACACATTGGTTTGACTAGATACAAAGGGCTAATGATTGGATTTAAGAAAGTTTCATATTATAGGGTAGTAATTTGTCCTTGACAGGTCAAATTACTAACAAGATATATTTAGCTAATTTTTATTTTAGTGTTAGTGTGTATTAAATATTTCCATTATGTTTAGAGTGCCAAATAAAGTTTGTTTTGAATTTTGTTTCAATTGAATCTGTCACCCAAAACTCATTTTTCAAGGAATGTAGATCATGTTGCATACAAATCTAAAGAATTCACAAGGCTAATAATGATCCAACATGATGATTAATGACATTTTCAGCTCATTTAAAATGTTTTTGAGACCATAATTTGAATTTTTGTAGTTTAACATGACAAGTTGTTAGCTCCTATGTTTAGGTATAGATTGGATTTGGATCTATCCCAAGGGTGTTTTATTTTTCACCTTACATTTCTCATTCATGTGTCATATTGGAAACTCTCATTTGAGTATTTTTAGTATTTTCTATGCACACCTACAACATTGACACATTTTGTGATATTGAATAGTTTCGTGTTCATCCCTAGTCAACATTAAAGTTAGTGTTGTATATTGCTACCATAGTTATTTGAGTATGTTATATACCTAATAATTTTTAATTTGAGATGTACAGAGGTTAGTTGTTTCATGGAGGATCTATTCATTCTATTTTCAATCTAATTATTTCCTAGAGGAGCTCTATGGCACTCCATTTTAAATCACTTAACCATGCATTCCATTCAAATGGATCATGTACTAATATTCACTTTTGTTCACATAACTGAATTGTTGGAAGCTAATTTTGTTTCATTCCATTAGAGATTTCATTAGATTTTATAGACATTTATTTTAGGAGATTCATTTCTATTTTTTTCTTTATCATTGTACATGGGCACTTTATTAGGCCTACTTGCCAGGATCCATATCTAAGAGCATAATACTTATTTTTTTTTACCACATCACCTGAGCTAATATTCAGAGGGATGTTGGAATGTGTCATATTCAAGCTTGATGTGAAGTCCATCTTAGGTATATATTCTACCAATGTGTGATTTATTATATGCACATAATTATTAAATACATAATTAATGTTTCAGTTATCCTCACATATGTGAGAAGGGTCAATGAACTTGGGGAATGATCCCATGTTTTACTCCACCAATAATAATATCTCACTCACCTCTTAATTTTCTTATATAATGACTTTTTTTGTTCTTGTATAATTTAATGTAGATTAGATTCATATCCTAAGTTAGTGGATATGTAATATTTTAGAGAGTCTTGGTGTAGTTCAACCATTATTAGTTGCATACATACATTCTATATTATATATTGTTAATATGTATCTATTGGTGAATCTCTCTCTTATCTAAATATGTAATGTTGATGATTTTTATGTTGGAAATCCATGGAATATATTTTTATTTTTAACTCCAATTAATACATAATGGGAGAAAATACTTAAAATATGTTTTACAATTAGTTTCATGAAAAATTATTCTAATTACACACAATAAAAAAGAGCTATTTTTTAACTCTTACAACAAATAAAATTTACAAAAAAATAATATGAATCTAATTTGAAAAATATTATATACTATATTAATTATATGGATAATAAAAACATGAAAGTTATACACACACACACACATCTCACTCCTTAAACCAAAGAAATATTACAAAATAAAGTTATCTAAATTGAAGAGTTCAATGAACACAAAAGGTTTTAAGTGGCATGCTTTAAAAAAATTAGAAAATGTGGGAATTATCCTGACCACAATTCGTGTAACATGTAACTATTCTATCAAAGGTTGTTGGAAGCGTGTACAATGTGGGAATTATTATAAATGTAACTATCCTAAACCCAAAATGAATAAATGTAACCAATATAACCAATACTCTAAGAAGGGCCTCAAACTTTGTAATTATCCCTTATGTGTGGGAAAGTGTGTGTACAAGGGTGCAATATACTATATGAAGATGCATGTAGTGATCTAGCTTGTAATTTGATAAATATCATTCATGGACTACTCTTTGAATTCTTCAAACCTATAATGTGACTTCTCCTATGTTTGATATGAAAATAGGGATGAATAGGGCGAAAATGAGTGCTTGTGCAATTGATTGATTTAACTTTAGGAGTTTTGCTTGATATTTGCTCGATGAATAATGAGAAGGTTTATACTTGTATTTATACCACACCCTTTGAAAATATCCCATGGTAGGGTTCAATAAGACAAATAGGGTGACCCATAGATTTTAAATCATTTTTAAGTTGGATGACTTTTTGGCAACTGAACACTAGATAAAGATCTAAACACTGTCATTGGTGGTAGTGTCCCTCTGTGGCTTGTAGTGTCCAGAGGGTTAGAAAATATGTATTAATTTGAAACTGACGGTGAATGATGTTTATCAAATTTTAAGTTTTTTTGTGTAGTATAGGAGATTTGGGTCATCAGAATAATATGGATTTGACTAAGAGACAAATATTTAGGCACAATTAGATGGCGAATGTGAGCCTTTAGGTAACAAAGTCTAGAACTAAAAGGTAGAGCCTTGATTGATATTTGCCAAATATACAAAACTAAGACACTATAAATATTTAGTTTTAGTATCTACAATTCCAAGCAAGTTGATTTAGTTTTTAAACCATCAATGCAATGTAAAAAGTGGCAGTGTTCACTGAAGGGCTAACACAGATATGTTTTAGTGCAGAGATAAAAAGATCATTAAACATTTCCATAAACTTGAATTTTATTGCATATTTAAATTCTCCTCAAAAAATTATATTCTTTAAAAAAAATAATCTTATTTCGAATTCATATGCAAAAACAATGAGTAACGAAACCACCAATGTGAATATAGTCCCAGTTTCACAACCACCAATCTACATACAACGATAATTTTATAATCACCAATCTGTGTATAATGGCAGTTTCACAACTGCTGGACTAATAAAGTTGTCGTTTCAACTCCGTGAATTGTAAAAAAGAAAGTAACAAAGGAAGTGAACGCTCCAAGTCCGTCCAAGAGGAGACTCTTATCTATGCTGTTGTATTTCTTCATTTTTAGCCACGTGTATGTGTAAGCATTTCCTATTAATCAAAGGAAATAAGTAAGAATTGCGATGCCGATTTTGGAATGTGTAAGCATTTCCTATTATCAAAACACATAATAAAAGTTGAAATACAATAATGATTTTTCATAGCCTCTTATGATAAGAAAATACCTTGTCTTAGTAAGGAACGTCATTTAGTAATGATCGAGGGTGTAAAGAAACTAATAATTTTTATTTGAATTTATTCTTAAATACACAAAAGTATGTTAAAAAGGGTTGCTAATTTTTTTTAATACATGTTAAAGAGTTTTTTAAAAAATAATAATAAAAAAAATCCATGACAACCTTTTATTTTTGGAATACAAATGTGTTTTTAGAAGAAATATTAAAGATGCTTTTTATTGATGACATTAAAACAACTATATAAAATGAAAACTTTATATTTATAGTAAATTAAATTGGAATTAAAATAATTATTAAATAAATGATTAATCGTGTTTAATATGTTTTTTTTTTTTTTTTGTTTTGTTTTAAAACTCATACTATACAAGATAATATTTCCATAATTCATTAAAAAAAAATTAAATTTTTGGTTAAAATTATTAATTTTGTAAAATAAATATTTATAATTATACTTTATGAACTATCATCTATTCTTTTAATTTTTAATTTTTATGATGGTTCATAAAAGGCGATCATAATTTTTAATAATTTTTAAAAATAAATAGCATACTTCAATAATTTGTATAATTATTAAATAATAAATCAAGAAAAAGTATTTGTTTCCTTGTATAGATGATGTCTTCAATAAAATGAATGGATATAAAATGGTATAACATATTGAATTATAATCTTATTATCACCAATTAATATTCAATGATAAATTCATCCATAAAATAGCTTATATAACTAGATATGTACATTAATTATTCACAATAATGAAATTTGGGTTAACAAACACACCTACAACATTTATGAACCTTATGAAAAGCATTTTCTAAGATTATTTAAATCATTTAATGTTAGTTTATTTAAATAATATATTGATCTATTCGAGTAATGTGCAAGAATATGAAATATACTCTTTTAACTTCTTCAAAAATTAGCGATAAGTTAGATTTACAAAAAAAATAAAAAATTTCCTTCTTTAAAGATATGATACATTATCTAGGACATGCCATCTCAAAATAAGGTGTTTCAGTGGGTCCAAAAAAATATCAAAGTATTTATGAAGTGGTCATCTCCAAAGAATATTGCATGATGTCAAAAGCTTCGTGGGCCTTTTTAACTACTATAAAATAGTTGTAGAAAACTATTCAAGGGTATCGAATATAATCACTTAACCTTAGGAAAAAGGAAAGAGTTTACATGGGATAATAAACATGAATCAAATTTTAATTTTTTTGAAGAATAACTTATTATAACTCCTATATTATCAATATTAGATCCTAATTTTGAGTTCACCATTTGTATAGATTTATTTAACCCTAAAAATATAGATTGCATTTATCTAGGATTAAAGGGGATAGAGATAGCCTAGGACATAAGTGTTATAAACTATCTCTATATTATGTCTATTAGGTGTTAAACTTAGATACAACATATGTTGAATTTATAAAATCAAGAATAGGCTAAATATATAAATTAAAACTAAGCTATGTATAGACATGATAAAGAAGTAATGTACTTAGTAGTTTTTTATGCTAACACAAGGTTGGACCTATAATAGGTAGGAATCAAACTATAATATGGTTTTAGATCAGTTATTAGATTCTATATTAAGCACATCTAAAGCTCTAAACACTTGCATCAGCCTAGGATGGTTATGTCGATGTTACTGTCTAGGTTTGACGTAGGTGTACATACCTAATGTAAAATAATGTAACCACCTAGATGTTATTGGATTTGTCTTTACCATTGTTCTAGTGTATTTAGATATGGGTTATGGACTATTACTCCTCATGAAATTTTAAAACCTTATTTCTTCATCTAAATGGTGACCTTGGGGGAAAATGGGTTAGTGGGCACATGATGTTAGACTTATCCCAAAGAACCCTTTGTTTGTGAGTACTATGTACATAGATAATGCTCTAAAGAGGACCTCAGACCAATGTATTTCTCCCCTACATATTGGCTTGTGTGTGAATCACACAATATGTGGAAAGTAAAATAGTTACCTGGCTTATAACTTAGAAAATATATCTCTTGGGCTACTCATTAAGTATTTCAATCCTACATATGTGTTGTACCTATGACTAATATGAAAATAAAAGAAAATAGGGAAGCTTTTCTCAATAGAATGTTATTTTCAATGCTCTTTGGTATGAATGCTATATTGTAGGTGAATAATGAATGAGGGTTGATATTGTATTTATATCAATCCCTTTGAAAAAGTAATTCAAATTAAATCACTTAGGCCGACCATTAAGACATGTTTCATTTTAAAATTAGATGACTTTAGGGCACTAAATACGTATGTTAGGTCAAGAAACTAGCATCAACATAGGTGTATATTTTGAATGTTAGTGTCTATGGAGAATGAAATTAGGTATAGGCTTAGAACATGAAAATGTGGAAGATAATTACATTTTATATATTCTAGACAATATAGAAGGCCTAGATCAGCATAAGACAAGTCAGACCAAGAGATAGGATAAGGAACACAAGATAGAGTATATGAGAGACTTATATAAATGTAAAAGGTCCAAAACTAAGAGTAACAACTAAAGTTTGAGTTCACCAAGTATACAAGACTGAAGTTTTATATAATCCATAAATATCATCTATATTTAACCCCCTTTAATTTATTAATAAAATTGCTAGTTTAAAGGAAATGAATGCATACCTAGGTGTGTATAATACACCTTATCTTTACATGTGCCCAACTTGAGTGATTTTTTGGTGATTAATCTACAACCAAGATCATGTTATAATATATAATTATTACATATAATCTTAAATTTAAAGTATTTAAAATTTATTGAAACTAAAATATCAAGGTTTAGGAGTACACCTTTGCATCAATGTAATTGTCTTGCCTATTGGCAAGTTGATTTAAAAAATATGTATCATTGTAAGGCTATAAAACTAAGATTAGGACAAATATAAATAAATATGTAAAATTTATATATCTAAGGTGATATTTATAGAGATAGATAGATAGAGATATTGGAAGGCACATGCCCCCAACAATCGAGCAAAGGTGAGTTTTCACCTGGAATTTAAGATTAGCTCTACCATGAAACCCAATGATACTTATAACCTGGTGAGGATAGATGATAGAATCAAATCCAAATTAAAAACTTCAAAATATTTACTAACTTAATCACCTCAACCCTACCAAAAATTAAACTGACTACTGTAGTAGATTAACTCAATAAAGTTTATAAAAGTATGACTAGGGTATTAGTACGTAAAAGTTTACGATGTGGTAACAGTCCATAAAAGAGTTTTAGAAATTTAAATCAATTCATATGTTTCAATATTAGGCTTAAAATTCATAGAATATTCACATTATATATGTATCATGTTAAAACTATGTATAAAACTGGTACCAATGTATAAAATGTTTCTACAACTGTGAATATGAATCATATAACTGTGTGCTTTAACTAATTGGAAATTATGTAAGTGTGGAGAACATGATTTAAAAAACTGAATCTACTATATATGAATGAATACAAAAAACTAATATAAGAACCAATGTGAATAACATCTCTCTAAAACATGCCCCCATTATAATCTCGAGATGTTTAATACTAAATAAGTGTAAAAAACATGCTTCTAGAGCATGCCCCTACTAAATTTGAAAATAATGACAAGTGTGGAGAGAATACCTCTATGACATGCCCCCAATTACATGAACCCACTTTGAGGTGATTAAAATATATCAACTTGCAGTTACCTCACCTCAAAAGGATAATACAACTGTATAATCTATGAATGGAACCATATAGCATATCGAAAGAACATGTTTAGGCAGATATAGCATTGAAGTGCATAGAACCAATGTAATCACATGAGGGCCCAATATCCATGTTAAATATCATGGAAATGTCTATACATTAATAATATAATCTCAACAAGAAAACACACATACACATAAGACTACTCAAAATAAAGTTAAAAGGCAATGGTCCAAGGACACCATAAATAAGGGGGATGTTCAAATGTCACACAATCGAAGGACCATGACTTAGTAAAATATCCATAGAATCAATAATGACATATTAAAATGTTCATACCACAAAAATGACATATGAAAATGTCAAATAAATCATACATATATGTGGGGGCCACAAGCAAAGGATCTTATTCAAATTCTGGAACAAGGAATATAATAGCAAGGCAAGACGATCAAAGAAGTGCATAAAGGAAAGTATAAGAAATCAGTATAAACATATCATAGTATCCCATGAATCAAATGTGTTAATAAAAAATGTCAAGTGTATATAATATCAAATACCCAATGTAATATATAATCATGGATAAAGGCATGTGTAAGTACATATGTAAGCTCACATATGATGATGAAATGTGATCATTAAATCAAATAACCTTTGTGTATCAAGATCAAATAAGTGGATGACCCTAATGTCCACATGACATGAGTAAATGGAAGACCCAACATTTTAAATAAGAACAAATCTATATTTGTGTATGCATGTACCACACTCAAATATAAGTGTGTCACACGTGTGTGTATGTAAAAGTAATTGATATGCCATCCATGAATATGAAAATATCACATAGATTCTAAAGAACCACTATAATATGTAGATGCTGATAATATTTTTAGATTTTTGAATGTTTTAAATATTTTTTGGTATTCTTCAAATACTTTAAAAGATTACTCAATGATCTCATCTAATGGATGATCATAGGTATATCCCCACTTGGTGCCTGAGAACCTTATTTTGGATATTTTACATTATTTGCATCATGATTTAATATTTTTAAAAGGTACGTACCATGTTCCTTCTCATGTTTTCCATGTGTATTATAATAATTAATGCTATCATTTAGAATATGTATTACTTTGCCTTTATGAGAAAAAGAAATATATTATTGATTTAGGCCATATTTTGCCATTTGGTATAACTAAAGATTTCCTAGGGTAAATGCATATGGATATGTAGTAGGAATAACCAAAACTAATGATTGAATTACTTTAGGACCACAATCAATTGGTATGTTATGTTACGTCAGGAGTGTTTCCAACCTCCTTTATTTTGCAACCTTTTTAGATTGAAGCCAATTTTTTGTAACTGTCTTACATTGCAAGTAGTTTTTACTTATGTAGGATCAATATGGTTATGCCAAAGACAAACACCACCCATGTATAAGGTAATTGTTAAATATTATTGGAGTGGATTGTTTTTGTGTTTTTAACTTTGAGATTCTTGCATAAGACATGGACCTTAGATGGGTCCCAATTTAAGCAACATTAGAAAACTAGTCATAAAAATATTATGAATATAACATTTTTGTTCATAATGCTCCATAATAATTTATCTCCTTCCTTTATGTGAGGGATAATATATTTTTTATTTTGAGAGAGATATGTTAGTTTAATTTGAATGACTAATTATGAAATAAGCATATCTATGAACATAAATATATAAATGGGTAAATGACTCATATTGCATATGCAATGTTCTTTCTTTTAATGGGAAAATAAGGTGTCTACTAAAGATAAATTACAATTCCAAATCTAAGGGTCTAAATGCTAGCTCATTTGATGAAATTTTTAATTGAATAGTACAATATTGAAGGGATTCATCATCACATTGTTTTAAATTGTGAAAATGTTCTAATGTAAGTTTTGGCACCTTGTGTATATTGAAAGCCATGAAGAATACATCTTCCAATTGTCTAAAAGTGGTTAAGGAACCCTTTGGTAAACTATGGAACCAATTATGAGCCTCATCTAAAATGCTCATATGGAAAAATTTAGTAAAAGTTTGTCATCTTTTTCCCATTGACCAAAATAATGTACATAACATATCATGTTCTCAAATGGATATTTATGTGTTCCAAAGACATGTAAAATGGTAGATAAAAACCTTATGGATAAGGACATTTATGTATACATTTCTCAATAGGTTGATCATTGAATGAGGTTACACATGAATTATTATTATGGAAATCCATTTGCATTTGAATAATAGAAACCTATTTTTGAAGATCCCCAATAGTGGTCATCATAGAAAAAATATTCCATGGGATTAGTGGTGTTTGTCATAGGTGTTATCATTGGTTCCATCCCACCATCTTTTTTTAATCTAGGCATATGAGTATCATCATCCTCATGTTTAACAAGTGCAAGTTCATGATCACTAAATTTAGAGTAATTAGGTAGTGGTATGGGATCTTTGAAATTTGGTAATTTTAGTATATAATTTGAATAGATTGGACCATTGGAATAATTTGTTTCATTTACTTTTGGTATAATAATATGAGTTTGGATAATATTTGATAAAGGTCCTTTTTTGGTATAAAATTTATTTCTGATGAAGGTATAAGGGTGCCATCACATTTTCTAAGGAGGATATTTTTTAGGAATGTAAGAATTATGGGGGTGTAAATCAAATTGATTGAAGGAATGTCCCACTTATAATTAATTTGTAAATCATTCATAATATTTCATGTATTTGTCCAAAAAATTTATGATCAAATGAAGGAGCCTCTTAGTCATATGTATCCATTTTATTAGTAAATGTGCATTAAGGGCATGTTTAGATGACCTATATTTTTGGTGCATCATGGATTTTTAATAAAAATATTAATATTTTTATATATATATATTATTTTTCAAGAAGAATAGGCTGAGCTATACCTTGGTCATGTTTACCCAATCCTTGGCCACTGTATCCATATTTTTGAAAATATCAAAGAACAAAATCATATCATGGTCATGTAGGAAGTATGGGTAAAGGATATTTATCTTCCTTAATATTTAACAACTCATCTCTTGAAATGGTAGGAGCATGCACCTGATTAAAGGGATATCAACTAACACCATTTAAGGCTTTGAGATTAGATGTTTTTGAAGTTGGAAGGATAAAAGAGTAAGAATTCTTTACCCCTTATTTGATGGAAATTTGGAGAGTTTCATAATCATAGTCATAAAATCAATCACTATCATCCATGATAAGAGGTATGAAGTATATAAACATGAATACAAAGTAGGTAACAAACATCTTAGAGGGTAAGCTTAGGTAGAATTGATATTCAAAGATCAAATTCACCAAATGTTTAACCCTAAAAATATATATTGGGGTTACCTATGGGTTAATGGGATAGAGAAATCCTATAGAATAAGGGAGATAAACTATCTCTATATCAGGCTAATTAGGTGTTAAAATTAGATATAATATATTTTAAATTTACATAACTAAGAATAGGATAATTATATAAAGTAAAACTAAGATATGTATGGAAATGGAAAAGAAGGAATGTAATTTTTTGGTTCTGATGCTAACACAATACTATATCTAGAACATGTAAGAAGTAGATTGGAATATAGTTATGGATTACTCATTATATTCTAGATTCAATATCTTTAGAGCTTTGGACACTTATGTCATCATAGGATGGATGTGTTGACACTACTATTTAGGTTTAACATAGGTGTCCTATATAAAATACTTGATATAAAAGGATGCAACTACCTAGATGCTTTTGGATTTGTATTTTCCTTCACTTTGGTGCATTGAGATCTAGATCATAAATGACCACTCCTCATGAAATTTCAAAACCCTAATTCTTCATCCTCATGGTAACCTTGCAAAAAAATGGGTTAGTGAGAACATAATGTTAATCTAGCCCCAAATACCTCTATGTTAGTGAGTGATGCATACATATACAATAATATGAAGAGGGACTCAAAATAATTTAGTTCTCCTTTACGTGTTGGATTTTATGTGAACCATGCAATATGTGGAAAGTAAGTATAATAATGACCTAACTTGTAACTTGGAAAATATAGATCTTCAGATACTCATTTAGTACTTCATACTTGTAAATGTGTTGTCCTTATGACTGATATGGAAATATGAGAAAATAGGGTAGCTCTACTCAATTCAATGTTATTTTTAATGCTCTTTAGTATGAATTTTAGGTTTTTATAGTTAAGAATGAATGAAGGTTGATATTATATTTGTATCAATCCATTTATAGAAGTAATTCACATTAAATCACTTAATAGGACCATTGGGATATGTTTTATTTAAAAAATAAATGACTTTAGGGA
>JARHVA010009464.1:0-152500 GCA_037957365.1 Torreya grandis | reverse complement strand
TAAGTTACACCTATGAGAAGCATGGAATCAAGACCAAGAAGGACCTGATGAATAAACTTTGGAAGGGACACTATCTAGGGTAATTTCTTAAAATATGGAGCTATGGACCATTATGCATGGAGTTATCAAAAAAACACTTGATCAGGGGATACTTAAGTCCTAGTATGGATTAGTTGTGAGAACCAAATTTTGATATAATCCTTATTATAATTATATTTATTATATTATAAAAACATGAAATAAATGTGATATGTTGTATATTTGAAATCACAATGGGCCTTCTGTTAACCCCCTTGATAATTGATACATGTATATGTGTGTATGCACATGTTGATTGTTTATTTTAAATCCTAAGTTGGATAAATTACCTTTGATTATGGTGTTACCATGCTAATGGGAGGACATTAATCTAAAAAATGTTGGATTGATATGCTTAAATTAATTCTCAAATGTTGATAAATTGAACTAATAGCTATGAAAATGTTGTAATAACCACTTTTGTGAAATTATGAATTCCTTGGAACATTGATTACACATGTTTAAATTATGGGAATGTTAAAAAAACTCTCTTTCTATTTAGAGCATTAAGAACATTTTATGAGCTAAGATATGGTAAAAATATGGTAATAAGGTGATTGATTACTTTAATATTGCCTTATGCTAACTATTTGAGTGGTAATATTACATTTTGTTAGTGAAATAAAATGAATCTCATATGAGATAATCATATCAAGTATGTCACCCTGTAATTATTCTTGCAAGAAAATAATATATTATATTTGAGTAGATTAGTCTATTAATTTCCTTGTGCACATATGATCATATCCTAACTTATGAGGCTATTTATGGGTGCATGTCAAATGGTTACAAAGGTATATTCATAGATACAAAGCACATGGAATGGATTATAGTAATTGTTGACTATTTTATCCACAAGTCAAAACAAGTCAACCCCTAGAGATGAAAACTTAGATAGGGGTATAATAGGGTCAAAATATATTCCATGGTCCTAGATATGGGTCTCATAATGTGTCCTTAGTTTTTTCATAGTCACCTTTAGTCCTTTGTGTCATTTCATGTCATTTAGGGTCATTTTAAGTCATTTATGAAGATTATACAATTTTCCATAGTGGACAAATGTTCCAAAATGTCTTTAAATATCAACCATGTCAAATTATTGTCATAGGTGGCAATTATTAATATAAATTGGTAGGTTTCCATGTTAGAACAAGAAAATAGTTTAAAAGGATGAAGTTTGGGAAGTTGTACAGTTTGTGAAAAAGTGTGGCACATGTGGAAAGCTTATAAATTGTCTCTTTAGCTCCCATAAACTCAATTACACACTTAATAAACTTTGACACACTTTAAAATGGCATAAAATCATTCCATTATTCCATCACTCTACTTTTCATGCATAAATAATTAGTCAATTTTGTAATGGTATGAGAAACAAGAGAGGAATCAAGTTGAATGATTTTTAGGGATGGTAGTAATATTGGTATAATTCCATTTCATGGTGGGAGTCAAAGTATTTGTTTATTATACTCTATGAACCAATTCTAATAAGTATGCTACCTTTTTTTGCTTTCTCATTCCCATACCTTGCAGGTTTCTCTTCTATTTGTATTGGTTCATATAAACCAATTGATGAAAGTGTTTTTGGAGAGTGTGTAAATCCTTATCTCATGGATTTTAGACTTGATTGAATGTGTGGAGGTGAATTTATTAGTAAATTTATCTCAAATTTATAATTGAGAGTTTCATGAGTAGTCTACAAATAATTTTGTTAGTTGTAGGAGCTTATCTCCCTATTTTCACCTTCATAACAATGTTAATTAAAGGATTAAATGTTTTATTTATCTTGAATTTCAAGGTGATCATTATTATAGAAGTAATTTTGGCCTCAATGTCATCTCTAAATGGATAACATAGTGAAAAACATACTACAATCAACTTCCCTACAAATATTATCACCTACAGGTGCTCCACAAAAGATTTATCATATTGGAATGAAATCATTTGAACTTGTTTGAATTATCCCAAGATGGAGAAGGTTAGTTTGGACTATTATGAGGTCTAATATTGATTTTAAAACTAATTCACCCTGTATACTATTAATATCCTACCTTCATATTCCTATAGATTGATGTACACCTATATGTGATCCCAAAAGAGGAGTGAGTAGTTGATGTGAGGTGTTTGAAGCTTATTTACATGTATATTAAGGTATAAAAGCATTGAAGGTGTCATAAAAACAATGGTGGAGTCCTAAGGTGTTAGGAAGACTTGAGAAAAATGATCATATGTGGAGAAAATGGATTAAGGGACACTTTACATTAAACTCTCCAAAATAGGGATTTGTCTTACATTTGACCCTTTCATACTAGAGTGTCTTGAGGTTTGTGTAGGTCTAAATGTTCCTATAATGTATCTAAGACACATAATAATGACTTTACATTAAATTCAGTTATATCATCATAATAAGGATTTTATAGATAGGTTTTCCATCTCAAGCATAACTTTAATATGGATTTCTAGTGTTATCTATAATTTTTGAAGCCTAAATGAACTCAGAGTCCAACATTGGCATGATGGAAGAATATATTCATTGAAAGTGACTTAATTTGGATATATAGGACACCATTATCCCTAAAATAGATAAATAAGTTGAAAAAAAATGTTCAAACACTAAGAAACACTTAGAGGAACCTCTCATACTCTCAAAATGATCACCTATAGCTAGATTATAGACTGATAAGATACTAAGAGTATACAGTTTCGATGATTAGACCTATGGGAAGAGATGAGTTTAAAAAAACTTAAATATGGATATAAATAATTAAAGGATATCATATTCATGAATCATACCATTTGAAACATCTTACAAGGGTCTCTGTGGCCTAAGGATAATAACTTATAGTTTGCTAAAGTGGAGAGACCAACTCAAGCCAGTGTGCTAGAAAGGCATTAAGAACTGACCCTATAGACATAAACATTTGAAAAAAAAAGTATGGAATGATTTAAAAGAATTTAATTATATATTTAATAATTAGATAAAAATTCTATAATTGAAGGACACCTATAGACATATCCTCTTTTAGAGTGAATAACATAGTCACAGTCTGCCAACCAAGCTAGGCAAGTAGGGAGAAGTAAAAGTTGGGGTTGGAAAAGGTTATATAAGGAATTGAACATGATTATAAAACTCACATATTTTTAGGATAAAGGTCATGATTTTATTATATGAAATAAAATAGGGTAAGGGAATTCACCTATAGCTACAACCTTATAAATTTCTCAAGAACCTTCACAATCTTGTCATAAAAGTCTATTTTAAAGTTTATGGAGTTAGAAGACCCTAGAAAGGTTATCCAATATTAAAATTAGGTAAAAAATACCATTATTACCAACATAATCCTATAAAACCTTCATAATAGATGAGTATACAAGGGATATGCCCTATAATTTGTCTCAGATAGAGGGAACTCCTAGAGAGGAAAACCTATAGAATTGGTATGTAAGTAATGAGAGGATGAGTTGGGAAGTTTCATAACACTACAAGGAAGGTGTAGAGAGTTTTTTGAACATAAAAAAACATATATGAAGTCCTATAATTTTGAGAAACCACTCAGAGGTGGTTATGCACAACTATGCATAGTCAGGTTTAGTAGGCATAAACTAAGCCTAAAGCCCTAAATGGGTACAATCCCATTTTTAAAACTAGATTATCCTTACCACACATTTTATAACATTTTATAGGAGGTATAATATTTATGGGAACCTTTTTAGGAGATATCATAAAAAATTATTTTTATCCTAAAAGACACCTTAGGTCTACATAGAATACACTCCTAAGCTCGATAGGCCATCTTTGGAAGCTCACATATATACGGATAAGGTAAATGGGATTATAGGGATTTATGGATAATTTAAGGGGGTCCTATATCCCTCATTTTTGGAATTTTTTGAGATTTTGGATGTCATAGTTTTATGAATCATTGTTAAGAGTCTAAACCATCTAAAACCCTCCTAAACCCTTGATTTTGACCAAATAAGGAAAAAATTCAATGAAATTATTACATAAATATTAAATTTTATTGTTAAATTTTTGAATATTTATTAATACTCTCTTAATATCCTCACTCACCAATTGGTATATATAGGCACTATATAAAATAGTATAAAATAGAGATTCTTATAGTATTTTGTACGTTTTGATTGTGAAGAGGATATTTGGATGATAAGGAAAAATATGGGAGGTAAATTTGGACCTAATATAACTATTAATTTATATTTATCACTTTATATAATCATACAATAATATATTATAGCTCAATCACTTTAGGTAGTCTATGGTAGATAATGGAAATAAAGAGTGACTACCATGTGATAAAGTGATAAGTCAAATTAAGGGGAATTTTATGGTCTAATTCATGGATTTTAATGTAATAGGACTCTTTATAGGTATCATATCACCTGTTACATGTATTATATTTATAAATTTAAGATCATTTGGGTGAAAAATGTCAAGGCAAACCTATATATCTAGTGATGGTGACTGTAAAAGGTGAAAACAAGTTTCCAAAAGAAAGAAATGAGTTAGGGACCATCTGATGCCTGTTAAATATTTTTCATAATCTCTCCTTGATATATCATATTTTTTTATCTATTATTAGTGTATTTTCAAGTGATCATGAGTGTCCTAATGACGAGTCTAGTATCAAGAAGCTATTTAAAGACCTCTATGCCATGTTTTGAGAGTTATCATGATTAAGGTGGTCATTTTTACAAGGAGACATTAAAAAAATCTATTATATACTTAATTACTATAAAAAATAACTAGTTTTCATGCCTTAAAATGTGGAATTATGACCATTGAGCTCCACTTTCTTTTCTCTCTTCTCATATTCTATAAATATAAACCATTTTGGCTCTTGTATTCTAATTCTAAACCTGACATAGTGAATCCCTACTAGTTTTATGTTATAATTAACCTTTGAATAAGATTATAAATCTTTATTTTATTTCACAAACATTTTTTTATCTAAGTGTGTGAAGTGATTTATGGTGAAGTCTAGTGATAAACATTTATCCTCATCTTATCTTTGTGCTTTCATCTTTGGTATAAGAAGTTCTCACTCTAACATATCATATAGAGTGTAGCTAGTGTGTTTGAATACCTTAAAATACACAACTATCCTTATTGTATAAAATTTATCTTTGTTTCACTTAGCTTGAGTATTTTCATGCATATCACTTCTATATTTAAAATACTATTGTTATAGTATTCCAGAATTTTGAAGCTAGTGTTGTAGGTCATGTCTCTTAGTGAAAGAGTATGATGATCTTGTGGATATATTTATAGTGTATCACCCCTTTATAATAGTTTAATTTCACGTCTAATTTTATCTCTTTTCACATAAGTAATTAGTTAGTGTAGGTGATAAGTACTTAAGGATCAATCTAGGGAGATAACCCTTAAACCTAGAGGTTTACCTCTACTATAGGCAACCCATAAATATAAAAATATTAAAATGTTGCCCAAATATTATAGTACGATTAAAAAACCTCCTCTAGGGTGTGATATTTTGTGACAATATTTTTGGCACACCTAGAGGGATCATGTCCTAAAGGAAACTTGTCAAGGTGAATGTTGGTCTTGACAACATCACAATACATATGGTGTTCTACTCAAAATTTTATGACTCTATTTAGGGTAAAATATATGGTTTTAAAACATTATTTTTTCATATATTTGTGCTCATAATTCATGGTCCATACTAGGTCATCTTCTATAAGAGTTTTCAATTGCATAAACCCACCTCTTCAACCTGAACTTCCACTTGAAGTTTAACATCATCAACCTCAGCCTATTCTACACTTTCAAGAGTAAGAGGAATTTTCTATCCAATAAGACCAAGAAAGTGAACAAGAACTTGAAGATACCATGGCTAACAACATGACTTCTTAGCCTTTAAAAACTTTCCATCTTGATGCATATGATGGAATTCCCCCTAATGCTACAAATAATGTTCCTACATTCATTGGTGAAGGTCATATCACTCCTAGTGAGCACATTAATGATATATAAAATTTATATAGATTTCAAAATGTCACTAAATTCAAAATTTACATTAGAATCCTTGCCATGTGCCTTAGATGGAAAGCACTTGATTTGTATAAAACTTTTCCCAATGGATGTATCACAACTTAGGATGATTATGGAGAGCTATTAACATCAATATTTGAAGACAAGAGTGATCACACATCACTCATCCATCAGATCAGCATGATTCAAAGATCCACAAAGGAAATAATGAATTATTTTAATGACATGTTCCAAAGGACTTGGCATAAGTTACCTAATCCAATTATACCACATACTAACTTTGCATTCCCAACTATCTAAGGGATATTGCTATTGACATAGCCATTATTATATAGTTTATGGGTGGATATACCTTATCTGAAGCATGTGACTTTGACATTATAGCTAATAATGACCTCATACAAGCTATTAAGTTACCTCAAAAAATTTACATGCCTCTATTTCTAAATACTTATGCTGCTACTCCTAGTGTTACCCAAATTCCAAATGCCAACACTAAGTCAAGGGTTTATCCTAAGAAGGTAGAAGAGATAATTGAGTGGTAAGCAAGGTCTAAGTTCTTAGAAGATAATCTAAAGTAAGAAAATTTACAACAAGGTGTTTGTCAAAACCCCTACCCCTATCCTTAATAATATGGTCAATAATTTGGGTAGAGGAGAGGTCAAGGGCAACCTAACTTTAATAGGCTTACCAAGGTACAAAATCCTACTTCCACCTCTAACACAAGAGCAATGGTACTGATGCATAACAATTTCATGCAAGGAAAAGAGTGGAAATAAGGTCATTTAATGGATTTAAATGAATTATGAGATAAATATTTGGTTTCTAAATTAGGAGTCACTCCTCAACTATCAATAGAAGATGAAGTTCTCATGCAAGCAAATGAAGATGGCAATCTCAAGGAGTGATTTTCAATAACTTCCTAGTTGAAGACACTCATGTCCTCAGTCAAGTTAATTATATTGAAAATAATAGTAGAGATAAGAGGAAGGATATGGGATATTCTTATGGTTTGTCTACAAGTTCAAATATTCTTGTTATAAGGTATCAAGGTGTGACTGCAAGCATGATAGTCCCTATAACTCCTATGCATTCTTCAAATCAAAATTTTGGAAGGTATACTCTAGGTGATACAATGTATCAAGACTAAAACACTTACATGCCTTTAAGGACTAAATAAAAAGTTAATACTTATATTTTAAACAATTTTGATTCATTGAAAAGTGTTAAGGTGAGTATTTCTCTTCGAGATGTCCTTCACATACTTAGTCAAAAGGAACTCTTGTAAAATCAACTATCAATAATTCATGTTATCCCTTAATCATAAAGACATGTTCTTGGTGATGTTTGTCTAACCAATTATCCTAATAACATTATATAATCCCTCTACCAAATTTGAAAATCCTCCATCCTTCTACCTCACTCTCATTATGAGGGACAAACTAGTTCATAACTACATAGTTGATAGTGGATGTAGAACTTTAGTGATGAACAAGGTTGTATCTAATAAATTATTCTTAAAATATGAATCATATAGTAATGGTTTAATAAAAAATTATGAGATACCTACTAAGTCAGTAGGAATGGTCAAAGTTTTAAAGTTTTCCTTAATGATTTCCCAAGCTTTCCCATTCTTCAAGACATTGTGGTTGTTGACTTGACTACCCACTTTTCTATCTACCTCTCAAGATTTTTCATAGCCAAGATAAGAGGATACATATTAGTTTATTGGTCCTTATTGGCCTTAAGGAAAATGTATGGAATAAAGGTAACCATCAAGACATAACCACTAACTAAGTTTTACATTAATCCCTGCATTGAAATAAGCTCAAATTTGAATTGTCATTAATGATCATGAGGAGCGTGTTTTACATGATGGGATATCTTATAATCTTTAGGTAATTTATAATATATTTTTGGATGATTATGGTGTAGACACCTATGGACATCATCCATGAGGGAGTATATGATTAATCTAAGATAAGCATTAAACTTTCATTTTAACAAGATACTGAAGGAACTTGCTTAATTTATGTGTATGATGATGATAGTTTGAAAATCATGATAGATCACTATGGTGATAATAACAATGTAATTCTACCTATACTTGATGAAGGAGCCCTTGATGATGACATTCATGAGGTAGAAGATGACGTTCATGAGGTAGAAGATGACCTATGTCAAAGGTTCAATTCCATAAGTCAACTTTTTTATTAGTTGGGTAATAATAATTATCTTCGTAACAAGTTCATATCTAGTGTTAAGTTGGTTGATGAACCTAACAAGCAGATGGTTGAGTGTCCTATTGAGTATGAAAGAGAATGTCTTGCTAAGCATGAAGTTGAATGAAAAAATAATATCATAGAAGTTTTAGTGCATAAAGAAATAAATGAAGCTAAAATAAAAGTGTGTATGTTCAAAGAGTAACTAACACCTCATCTTGATGTTAATAAACTCTCATATGTATTGGATTAGAAGGAGGATGAGCTTGATGGTCTCATACATCAAGAACACCATCACAATGAAAAGAGTGAAGTTGAAGAAGTTTTGATGACTCGTAAGATGTTTTTTTAGAAGTGTCATGTAAACATGATAGAAGTCCACTAATATGAAAATCTCAGGAAGAATCTTAGAGGAAAAGAAAGATTTTATTTTAAGGTTCCAAGTAGCAGACTTGTAGACAAAATAAGAACCAAAGATGGTAAGCTTTTTGACCTTCAAAATGAGCAAATATTTATTTATAATATTTTTCCACATGATAGGTTTATTTCATGGATCATAAAGGATGAAATAAAAACCATAATTGAAACTATTTAAAGCATGGTAAGTTATCCTTCACCTCAAGTGGTTGTGGTCTTGTAAATATTAGGGTAGGTGTGTCTTTGTTTCTATTGTGTGTGTGTTCCATAAGTGTTCTTGAGAACACATGTGTGTTTCCTTTAGTGTATTGTTTTTTGTGTCTTTTACTATTATGTGGTGTTGTTTTAAAGTCATTTTAGAGTCAAATTTATTCATAATTCACTCCATATCCTAATGGATAGGACTAGACGATTGGTCTTTGGCATAGTTGTCTTGCCACCCCTAGGAAATCACCATGAATGTTGACTGTTTTGAGAATAAGTTAAAATAGTTCAACCCCAAATAGTTGAAAACTTAGATATGGGTCTAATTGGGTAAAAATGTTTTCCATGGTCATATATATGGGTCTCATAATGTGTCCTTAGACTTGGTCATAGTCACCTTTAGTCCTTTATGACATTTCATGTCATTTGGAATCATTTTGAGTCATTTATGAAGCTTGTATGGTTTTACATAGTAGAAAAATGTAAAAAAATGTCTTTAAACATCCCCCATGTTATATTATTTTTATATGTCAAAGTCATTAACTAGAATTCATAGGTTTCCACATCAAAATAAAAAAAGTTGGAAAAGAAGAAGTTTTGGTAGTTATATAATTTGTGCAAGAGTATGGCATGTGTGGTAGGATTCTAAAATGTCTCTTAAACTCCCCTAAACTCATTGACACACTTTTTAATCTTTAAAACACTTTAAAATGGAGAGGAATCATCCATCAATATACTTATCATGTAGAAATAGTCAATTTGTTTTCTGATGGTATGGATAGTATGAGAGGAATTAGGTTGAATTATTATGAAGGATGTTATTAATCTTTATATAGTTAAATTTCATGGTGAGATTCAAAGGATTATTTTATTATTATCTATGAACCAATGTTAACAAGTCTTCTACCTTTTTCTTCTTTCTCATTCCCATACCTTGTAGGTTTCCCTTATGTTTGTATTGGTCCATACAAACCAATTGATGAAAGGGTTTTTAGAGAGTATAGACATACTTATATCATGGTTTACAACCTTAATTTCATGTGTGGAGGTGAACTGATGAGAATATCTATGTTATCTTGCTAATTAAGAGTTCCATGGCTAGTCTATAAATAGTTTCATCAGTTGTAGAAGCTTATCTCATTGTTTTCACCTTAATAACAATGTTAATGAAAGGATATAATGTTGTGTTTTTATTTCATTAAACTTTTATTATTATTTAATGAAATTTGGCATTAATTTCATCTTTAAAGGGATAACATAGCCAAAAAAATACCATAGTCAACTTCCCTACAAATATGTTCACATATAGGTGCTCCACAGAAGATTGAGTGTATTAGAATGAAAGCATTTAAACTTTTTTGAAGTCTCCCAAGGTGGAGAAGGTTTATTTTTAATATTAAGAGGAATAATATTGATTTTAGAACAAATTAAACATGCATACTATTTATATCTTTCCTTCACAATCCTATAACCTGATGTACATCTATTGGTTGTCCCAAAAAAGGAGTGAATAGTTGGATGAGAGGTGTTTGAAGATTATTTTCACCTCCATTTATGTCTATAAGTGTTTAAGGTGTCATAATAACAATGGTGGAGTCCTAATGTGCAAGGAAAACTTGATAAATATGCTCATATGTGTAAAAGGTGGCTTAAAGGACACTTTACCTTAAACTCTCCAAAATAGGGATTATACCTTACATTTCACCCCTTTATACTAGAGTGTCTTGAGGTTTTTGGAGGTCTAAATATTCCTATCATGTATCACAAATACATGACAATGAATTTACATGAGAATATATTGTTTGGTCATAATAAGGACTATGTAGATATTTTTTCCATCTCAAGCAGAGCTTTAATATGGATTTTTAGTGTTATCTACAATTATTAAAGCCTAAATGACCTCACATTTAAATAGTGGCATGATGGAAGCATATCTTAATGAAAAGTGACTCCATATATATATATATATATATATATATATATGAATGACATAATTATGCCTAAGATATATAAATAGGTTGAATCACTAGGTTATGACACTGAGTAGCACCTAGATGAACCTCTCTTTCTCTCAAAATGATCACCTACAATTAGACTATAGACTAATAGGATATTAAGAGTATATAGTTTGGAGGATTAGACCTATTAATAGAGATTATTTAAATATAATTTTAATATGGATCCAAATACTTAAAGGATATCATAGGTATGAAACATACAATTTAAAACATCTTACAAGGGTTTATATAACCTAAGGATAATCACTTATAGCTTACTACAATGGAGAGACCAACTCAGGCTAGTCTACCAAAAAGGCATTGAGCATTGACCTTGAAGACATAGACATTTTCCCAAGTATGGAATTATTTAAAATAATTCAATAAAATATTTAATAATTAAATATAAATTATATCATTTAAGAACACCTACATTCATATCCTCTTTTAGAGTGAATAACACATTCACAGTCTGCCAATCAAGATAGGCAAGTAGAGAGAAGTGCAAGTTGGGGTTGGTAAAATTTGTAGAATGAATTGACCATGATTAAAATACTCAAAAAAAGTTAGGTTAAATGTCATTTTTTACTTATATGAAATTAAATATGGTAAGGGCATTGACCTACAACTACAAACTTGCAAATTTCTTATGACCCTTGACAGTCTTATCATACAATTATGTTTTAAAGTTTGTGTAGTTTTAAGACCATATAAAGGAGATGAAATATTGAAATTTATTTTAAAATACCCTCATGAAATACTTTATCCTCTCATACCTTCATAATATCTAAGTATACAAGGGATATTCCCTCTATTTTGTATTAGATACAGGGCACTACCAGAGAGGTAAAACTACATATTGGTAGGTAAGTAATGAGAGGATGAGTTGGGAAGCCGTAGAACACTACAAGGAAGGTGTATAGAGTTTTTTTTAACATAAAAAATATATAATATTTCCTAAAATCTTGAGAAACCACTTAGAGGTGGTTATGAACAACTATGCACAATAAAGATTACTAGGCCAAGACTAAACCTAAAGCCCTAAAGGTGTCTAATCTCATTTATAACACTAGATGAACCTTCCCACAATTTTTATGACCTTTTATATGAGGAATAATATTTATTGTAACTTTTTTTTCAAGAGATATCATAAAAAGTCATTTTTAGCTTAAGAGACACCTTAGACCTATTCATAATACACTCCCAAACTCGATAGGCCATATTTGAAAGCTCACATATGTATGGACAAGGTACATGGGAGTATAAAGATATAGGGATAGTTTAAGGGGGTCAAATAACCCTCCTTTTTGTAATTTTTATAGTGTTTGAATGTCATAATTTTATGAATCATTATTAATAGTTTGAACCATTAAAACCCTCCCAAACCCTTGGTTCTGACCTGATAGGGAAAACATGTAAGGAAATGATTATATAAGGATTAATTTTTCTTGGTAAGTGTTTTCATATTTATTATTTCCCTCTCAATATCCTCACTCACCAATTAGTTCATACAGGCACTGTATGAAATAGTACAAAATCGGGTTTCTTGTAATATTTTATATCTTTTATAAGTATAGAGGAGATTTAGAATATAATAATAATTTTTAGAGGTTATTTGGAACCTAATATAACTATTAATGTATATTTAATACTTCATATAATAACACAATCATCTCTACTAGCTCATTCACTTTAGGTAGTTTGTGGAAGATAGTGGAAATAAAGATTGACTACCAAGTGATAAAGTGATAAGTCTAATAGAGGAGCCTTTTAAGGTCTGATTCATGGATTGGAAGGTAAGCTTACTCTTATAAAGTTTAATATCACAAATTACATCGATTATATTTCAAAACTAAAGATCATTTGGGTGACAAATGTCAAGACAGACCTATATGGCTAGTGATGGTGACTACAAAAGGTGAAAACAAGTGTCTAGAAGAAGGTCATGAGTTAGGGATACATTTTATGAATTTTTAAGATTGTTTATAACCCATTATTATTATTTAATATTTTTTATATCTTCCTAGTCTAATTTGGAGTGCTCAAGAGAGTCCTAATGATGAGGGATGTTTCAAGAGGCCATTAGAAGACCTCTATGCCAAGTTAGTAGAGTTATCATGCTTTAGGTGGAAATTTTTCTAAGGATACCTTCCAAACATATATTATCTACTTAATTCATATGTAACATAAAAAAAATTCATGCCTTGACATGTGGTACTATGACCCTTGAGCTCTAATTTCATCTCTCTCTTCTTAGATTTAATAAATGCAAACAATTTTGGTTCTTGTATTTTGATTCCACACTTGATTCATGAAGCCCTACCACTTTGATGTTTTGATTTTCCTTTGAATAAGATTTCAAATTCTTTTTATTTCACAAACATATTTTCTAAGTGTGTAAAGTGATGTATGATGAAGTCTAGATATAAACTTCTATCCTTTTCTTATCCTTGTCCTTTCATGTTTCATGCAAGAAGTTATCACTCTTATAGGTCATATAGAGTGTATGTAGTGTGTTTGAATATATTCAAGTAAAAAATTATCCTTAGTGTCTAAAATTTATCTCTGGTTTAGTTACCTTGAGTAGTTTCATGCATATCACCTCTATATTTGAAATACTAATGTTAGCATATTCTAAGACTTTGAAGCTAGTATGGTAGGTCATGTATCTTAGTACAATAGTATGATGATATTGTGGAGATAATTATAGTGTATCACCCACTTAGATTATTTTAATTTCATGTCTACTTATATCTCTTTCCACATAAGTAATTAGTTATTTTAGGTGATAAACACATAAGGATCAATCCAGGAAGCTAGCCCTTAAACCTAGTGGTCTACCTCTACTATAGGCAACCCACATGCCTAGATTTATTCAAATGTTTGCCAAATATTATATTAGTCTTGAAAAACCTCCTCTAGGGTGAAATATTTGGTGAAAAAAATAACCTAACACATTCTTGATATTGTTATGATAAAGTAATCAATAAATAAATCTGTATCTATGATATTTTGATTAGCTGAATGGAATTATAGGAGAGTGGATAATAATTATTACTAAGATACTATGTGGTATAAAATTTGAAAGAATACATCAAGGCATTATTGAAATTTCTCATTATGAGAACATGTAAATTTTTATAGTTGGAACTACTATCTTGGGTACTTACATATGACTATGTTTCAATAGGAATTAGAAGTGGTGACCACATAGGTGCCCTTCTCTTGAAATGATAATCCTACATCTCTTTATCCATAAATATTATGTATACACATACATGTCAGACCTAATTAGATGAGTCATTATATCTAAGTTCTTATGTTAAAGTAGGTAAGGCCTAATTTCAATACCAAATCACATGTTGGTAGGTGGTGAATACAAACTATATATATGTATGACTTCTAACAAGGCATGGCATACCATTTACTCAACTACATCATTTTATGTAGTGGCAGTGGTATAGAGCCCTCCTACATGTTATTCCTAAAATTTAATGTATCATTTTGTGTAGTGTAAATTGTGTAGTTCCCTCCTAATTTTTAATACTATAAACAACAATGAATTTGTCATGATAAAGTGGTAATTGGCTCCATGAGGAATTTTATTAAGTAATGGCTAGTGGATCACCATTATCCTCTTAACTTATTAAATTTATTCCTAGGTGGTTGACATAGCCACATAATTATCATATTATGATCTAATTTTTTCTAAATATACTTGCTAAAATTATTTTAAGTTATCTGCATTTTTGTTTATATTTATTGGAAACCAACACTGTTTCTTCTTGACTTTGAATGTTTCAAGCTAAAGGTTAATCATGTAATTTGTTGATAATTTTGGTTTGATTTGATTTCATTATTGAGACTACTTGGTATAGTTTTTATTGATTCTACACTTACATGATCAACTAATGTTTCTTCAAGTGATTATGATGTTTTCTTGTGTTGGTTTCATGTGTTAGTATGTGCATATATTTATTTAGGGTGATTTTATGGGAAAATAAGTAACTTGGAAAATATATTATCAACTATATCATACTCTTTGTGCTTTGACATGCTTGGGGCCATCTGTGCATTGAATATCTTGGTTGGTGGACTATTGTCTTGAGGGCCACACATATGTCCTGATGTGCACATAATTTTATTGGCTAAGGGTATTTATGTCTTGAGAAAGTCCTACATATTGAGCTACACATGATATCTTAGTTATAAGGTTGAGATCCCAAGAACCTCAAATATATTAGTTGGTATATTATTCTCTTGGTTGATGAACCAATGTTCTAGGAACCCATGTAATGAAATAATATGATAACATTTTACTTACAACCTTCCATGAGTGGCATAGTTTATTAAAAAAGGAGATAGTCCTATGTTTGTGTTCTTATTTCAAAGGACCTTGGTGTTCATATAGCAATAGAAATGGTGACTCAACATTGCCCTATATGACTCTAGTGATACAAATGTGAACTCAATATGCTTGAATTTCATTTAGAATAGATGATTACCTTTAACATGACTCACCATCATCTAATGTAATCAGTGAAGTATTGCATGATAATGTATTCCTAAATAAAGTAAGGCTTAGGTCTGAAATTGGACCAATTTCATATTTAAATTAGAGATAGTTTACTAAAAGGAAGATCAAATTATTATAATCCATATTTGAATCATCCTTATGAGTTATTTTTAGGAAAGTATCATTATGTTAAAATGTTAGTAAAAATATTGTAGGAATATTGTGGGAAAAGGAGAAGTTGTTACCCATTATTTGAAAGAAGTGTTTTTATTCTTGTATGCATGCTGAAGTATGTTTTTGTGACACTAAGTGATGGTGGTCTATGAGCAATATCCTCAAGTTGGTAACATATCAAAGCTATCCTATGTTGGAAATGGTGGAATGTTATTTGATTCTCACATGAATGTATCAATGGTAACATGTCAAAGTCCTCCTATGTTACACATAGTGGAAGGTTTTTTTACCCTTACCTAATTGTCTTGATAGTAATGTGTAAAATCCCTTATATGTTGAGCATTATGAAAGGTTTTTTGACACTTACCTAGATGTCATGATGGAAGTATTTGAAGAAATCTCATGTTGGACATGATGGTAGGTTGTTCAATTCTCTCATGACCATATTTAGGAAAATTATGTGAATAAGAATCCTTGTGAAAATGGAATTCATGACTTATGTCGCATGTATGAAGTGATTATGTCACATCTTATAAATATTTTAATAGAATTGGTATAAAAAAGATTGATAACCTAGGGTTGTTGAAACTTTGAAGAATAGAAATATTACTTAGAAGATTATGTTCATGGGGGTCATACTATCATATGTGCTTAAAGAGCCTTAAAAATGATAAATGAAGAAACTCAAAGGCTTTTCAGAAATATAAGAGGATTTATGCATTTAGATCCATGTAGAAGTTCATATCCATACTTGAGGATGTTCTTAAGGGATGCAACACATATCTCATAATGTGTTCCTACCTAAGATGGCACATAGGTAATTTAGTATGATGTTCCAATAGTCCAACATATTTAGAAACCATTTTGGATGAACAAAGTAGTCCAAAATCAAGGATGATTCTCTTTTTAATGGGGGGAGAATGTAAGGACCCTCATGAAAAAATGATGTCACTATGATAAACCAATGGTCATACTCCTTTGTTGGTGTTGATTGTAGTGGTAAAAGGATAATTCACATTGTAAATGCTAGTATAATAATGCTTAAATTATTTCCTTAGGCTATAATTGTAATTACATATGCATTAAGGTGATATAATAATATCACTTCATGACCTTATGAATTACTTGGTAAGATAATTATGTTGGTTTAAGTAAATAATATAGCATGTTATAATTACAATATTTATCTATTAGGATAGTGGATTTCATGGGTATAATAAGTGTGTAGGAATAGGTCATCACCAATGAAGGAAAAAGGACCATGCCAAGCATTGTTGCATAATGTGTGATCCCACATCTAACCCAATTCTTGTTTTGAACCTTGGATCCTAATTGAATTCCTTATATTAAATTCAAATTTTTTTTATTCTTAGCATGTTTTAATGGATTATGATCACTATTGGGTTGGTCAAACACCTTTGGCTGGTAATCTTCAATGCATGAAAATAAAGTAGACCAACATATAGAATGACTTATAACATAAATATAGACTTGTCCATTAATTATCTTTGCCTTGAGCCCTATATAGGGAGATGGATTGTCTTAGAAATAACCATTGGACTCTTCTTGAGTTGTCATGCACCATTATGGATTGGCAAAGAAAATATCCATTTATGAAAGCATGGGATAACAAGTAGAGTAGTTGGTTGATTCAAGGAAAGAAAAAACATGTGTCATGTTTATATTGGGTTGAAATAAAGAAAGAACACCTAATTTAAGAAGATATATCTCTTGGAAAGGTGTTATGTCCTTTGTAATTTAAATTCATGGGCTAACCTAAAAGATAAAGGAAGAAAAAATAGAGAGCCTAGAGAGGGAGAGCCTCAGATAGTAACATCCTTCATAAAAGACCCATGGAAGGACTTCAATCATTTGTTAAGTATCCTATTAAATGGAATATCATATTGTTTTACTAAATAAAGTTTATGTTATTCTTTATTAAGTTATTAAATTTGAGAGGAGTAATGCCACATGGCTTACTTATTCTCTTTACTTATTTTCATATGTTTGTGCTTGGGTTGCCCATAGTGTTATTACCCCTTGTGTGAGAGTTTGGAGTTGGGACATTCATCCATAATAGTTCAAACTATTGTATTTATACTTACCTAGATATTATGGTTTTATTGTTTAAGACCTTTTATGCTTTTAAAGTCATATTCTCTATGATGGATGAAGGGGTAAGTCCCTCATGTTGGACATGATGTTAGGCTGCCTAAGTCATCTCATGATTTATTATAGAATATATTATAGTGGTAGAATTTTTGATGCGTCATATCCTCTTTTTTTAACATTTTAGGGTTTTACTAATGTGAATCCTAAGTTTGATTAAAGGTATGAGTAGTCCAAATTAGTGAAATAATATGCATACAATAAATAATAATTTATTACATATTTCAACCAGATTTTAATTTTTAAAAATATCAATAAATATATACAAATAAAGACTTATGTGTAACTCAATCTCATTTTGACTCCATCATTACACACCCTTGCTTGGTGTATTGTGACCTATGAATATCTTGGATTGGACTAATAGTGTGCCTAATCCTCTCATGTGGGTGGATCAATTACTCAAGTATGATATGACTCCATAATTTACCACCCATGTGTATTATATTCATCAAAAATTAAACTATGAAAATTAATGGAAATGTCTAACTAAGCATATCTAATTATGTATGTTGACTTTGTAATGACTTGGTTATATTAGGCAGCTCTAGGCTACTTGGGAATACAAACCAATATATATGGAGTAATGCATGTAAATGGTGATAACATGGAATATTATGCTAAGTGTATATAGTGTAGAGAATCACATGGAATTTTCCATTTCATCTAATCAACTAGTGTGTAATTGAGCATATGGAACAATGTGCCATACACATGCACCCAATATGATATCTAAGTATATTGATTCTAGATTGAGTTTTAATAATTGTATTTGAACATCTAAATTGAATAGGATAATGATCATGTTTCACATGATGCCCCTGATTTGAGAAACTAATATGAATCTAATCTTAGCTAATGTAAATCTAAGTAAAATCTAAGCATAAATATCATACCTATAACTGGATCTATACAAACATGTACTATACCTAGTATAATGTTCTATCTAATATAAACCATCCTAAAAATGATGTTATTGGATAGTAGCACCACATCTTTGATAATAATGGCATATGTTGATAATGTCCCTATTTGGGCAGTAATGCATGTCTAGTCTAAAATATGTGTCACTGTTATACTTTCTAAGTCACTATTTTCCCTCTATATTTACATGTTTTTTTTTTTTTTTAAAAAAATTGATCCCTTATGATAAAAAATGTTGTGAATGAAATATAGGAGCATAATCTCTATGATAAAACCTTGTGAATACCCCCTATTTTGAGGGTAATTTTTTGACCTATGAAAGAACTACCCTCAAAATAAAAATCTCCACAAATTGTGTGTTAGTTAGAGCACATATGATAACTACATGATAATCCAAAATAATGTGTAGACATAACATTATAATGTAAGATAATATGAACATAAGTACATAATGAAAGATATATGTCATGTATAACATTCACAAGGGTGACAAGATAGATGTAACAATGTATGTGACATCAAATATGAGGAGAACTAAGTATCTACCTAGGGGGATGGGGCATGATGTCCACAATGGCACCCACGTAAGAAGGGGAAATACATGAGGTCCCTCATAGCATCAAAAACTGATTTATCGAACAATCAAAGACAAGTTTCATGGCCATGATACATATAATAGATCATACATATAAAACACATGAGGCATGCAAAATAGGCCAAAGGGCCATAATACAAGGGACATGGGCACATGTCACTAAATCTAAGAATAGATGAAATACAAGGACATGTTCAAATATACACATAAGTAAGAAATAATCAAGTTGGATTACATACACATAAAAGGACATGTTTAAATGTTTACATACACAATTAAGAAAGCACACACAAGGACATAGACAAATGGCCAAAGCATATATTTTATGAATAGAAGTGGCATAGAGCAAAAGATCAATGGAATATTCAAATTCCCTCAAATATAAGAAACATAGAAATACAATCAAGTCTAAACTATGAAATCTAGAAATGAAAGCATATATGAATGTATTAAAAATATATGTAAGAGATAAGGTGTACATATGTTGAGTCTAAAGTAGTAATAACTAGCAAAAAATCTGAGTATGGAAATAATCAATATTAAGATATAACAATGTTAAAACTAGAATGTAAAGTATGTAAGGATATACCATGGTAATATAAACATGTATAAGATGCCCCAAAATAGGTGAATGTGTCAAGTGAATAACCATGAATTAGTGTATATGCCCCTAGTGGGTATATAATAACAAGTGTAAATAGATGTGATTGACCTAAATCTTGTAAGAAATTTACAAGAACTTGACAAGAAAAAGTGAAGCATGTATTATTATAAAACCAATTATACTAAGATAGCTACCATATGTAGTCTCTAGAAAATATAAAAAATTGAATATATACATTTTTTCTTTGAGTAATATTTAAATGTTTTTATGTTTTGTGACATATTTTATCATTTTTGTATTTTTTGTATATAAGATAAGTATAAGAAACAAGAAAATGAACTATGTACAAGGATAAAAAGAGAGGGAAGTATGGTGTGAAAGGGCAATTTTGATCCCATGATCTCATTCATTGAGTGATATGTATCTATATATACCTATGTAGTGGTGCTAGGAATTTGTGGCATTGATTGTGGTGTCCTATGAACTATAAGGGTTTTAGGAACCCATCTAGTCTAAGAATATATAGGTAACATAGGTTCCCTATGCTAAGAACCATAAGAACCTAATAGTATTGATCTCAAAAAAAAGTGAGTGGAGGAAGGCCATCTAGAATTTATGACATATATTTGACATAGGGGTATCTCTAATCATGGTTTCCATTTTCAAATATGCATACACTTAATAATATAGGAGTAGACCTTTCCTACCCTAGTTTCTCTAATTTACTCTATGATTTATCCATATGAACTATGCTCTAAGATATAACTAGGAGCTTTATTATATCTAGTAAATGTGTTAGAACTATAATTGGTAACTGACTATGGGATAGGTAGAGGATACTAATATGGAAGACCCTCAACTTTGACCACTTTATTTGCACATATATATTTCAAGCATTTGTGTACTATGAATGGGATCGATTATATATAATTTAACTATTGCCTTCCTAACAACATATCAAACACACTTGCACTAGGTACGACTAAGAATCGAGTGGATATATGTGTTGGTCCAACATGTAATGAAAATATAAGATCCCTAGTTTTCATTACACTAATACCCAAAATTTTGTAAAAGTGTCATAGTGAACATACTAATTCTTGACCTATTATCAACCATAACACTATAAATATGATGATGATCTATGTATGTGCATATAAAGAGTGCATGTAAATCAGTGTCATCATCAACAATATTATGATCTAAGAATGTAATGAGTGGTATAGGTAGAAATATAATGTGGTGCATGACAATCATGTTGTGCAATGGGTGTTCCTCTTTTTTAATCAAATGATAAGAAGCTAGTGGTGGATGTATGTGATATGTGTAGTGAACACTTGATGTGTTTCCTAACTTAATCATTATATGATTTGGAAACTAATCTTAGAATATATTCAATGCCTTAACTTAAATTTGATATACTGTTTCTATTGAAATATTGGACTCATAGGCCAAATGTCAACCCCTTACATTGAAAATTTTTAGTGACCATCATCCTAGCTTGCTTCTGATTACTTCTCACATGGTCATGTCTTCCTTATCTTGATGAGAGTCCTAGAAGGCTTATTAAGAACATCATGATGTGTCATGGTGTTATGATTTAGTCTTTGGGGTGATATAATGAGTGTCATAATGTCTTGAGTTTAGAGAGCTAATTTTTAAGATGTCACGATATCCAATGAACACTTAGCCCTATTTCAAGAATATAGTGCTCATTACTAATGAAAGTATGTTTTAACATTGGTGTGAGGCTATAATATGAATATCGTAATGGATTTAAGACATTTCATATGACATGCCCACATAAAGTTCATTTGACCCTTTTATAACCCCTCAAACCACTTTATGAGATCATATCAGCTTTTGAGAACCTTAAAAAAGGGCATAATTTGATTAATTGAGTTGAAAAGGGGCCTTTAATACATCTTATCCATGTCATATCTTGTCCATAAGTTTTCATTCTAGTTAAAGTCATTTTATGAGCCACCCACACCTATTCCACTAAGCCACATGTACCCCATGTGCCACTTTGTGGATTTTCCACTTCCTTTCCTACATTTTACTTGCTTTAACGAGATTTATAACTATTTATCTTAATATGGCATTATAAGGTCTCAAAAAAGAAAAAATGGTGGGAAAACACTATCTTTTGATAGTTATCTACATGTTACATAGAATGTATGAACTATATCATACAATAGGGGATATGGTCATGAAGGTGAACTCCGGTGTGATGTCTATGCAAAGTTTTAGTTCAAATAAGTTCCATTAAATTCCAAAACCACTCTACTTTTCATCAAATCTTATTTCAAAGCTTAGACAACTCCTTATGTTTTTACTTGTATTATATAGGAGAGAGGGGAGGTCCTAGCTCTTGGACATGAGAATTAGACTCAACTAGCTTCCAATCATGATAAATTACCTTAATATTAGTCTCCCCAGCTTTATAAACCTTTGTCAAGAAGTTAAGTAATGTGTATGCACTTCTCATCTATATAGTCCAACTTTAGCTTATTGGTTTTCATGAAATTTTTCTTAGTTTACTCAATCTAATCACTAATTTTGTTGTCTCAGGTCTTGAAGGGATCTTCTATGGAAATTTGGGCACTTTTCCCACATGTTTGAGCCCCCTAGCTTGAAAATCTACATAATTTATCATTGTGTGCAACCTACAGAGGAATTGAATGTGTTAGATAAGGTTAAAGGGCCTCATCAATAGTTTTTTTGGCTGGTTTGGAGAGTTTTAGAGTTGTTTGATAGTTATAATTCCCTCTTACTCAAAGTGAATTCTTAATTATCTCTTATAATCTTAGGGTACCTAAAAAATAAGAGACACATGCATGTTTGAGATCCACTATGTAATAAATTATTTGTATGACTATTACTAGTAGATGCAAAGTTCAAAATTAGCTCAAAAAATTTGGAAAAGGTGTTAGAATTATGTGGGAACATATTCATGCTATTAAAAAAAATCCTAAAACTCCTTATTTACCTTAAGAGGCCTAGAGATCACAATTACTTCTTAACTCATAGTCACTTTTTTAGCAGAATTTTATGATTGTTTGCAAAAACTAAGGTTTTTAGAGTTTTTAAGGTTCTATTTCTAGGATGTTTATGATGTGTTATGCCTTCAAAGTGTCATAATTACAAAATGTATATTCCTTCAGTGTTTCAATTTCTAGGTTGAATCCAGTTTGAAAGTTTTCATGCTTCTTTACATGCCACATCCATATCACTACAACTTCACCATATAGCCACTATCATTTTCTCTATCACTCCCATGTTTTCATATTCTAAACATCCCCTTATCACTCCATATCCACCTATATCTACCTATCCATCCTCCCTTCTATGTCTAGATCATGCTAGTGAACACTTATACTCCCTTCAAACCCATAGAAGGAATGAAACCATGGTGTGTTGAGCCATTTGGGTATAGACCTAATCAAAGATCCCATCAAGACCTACAACAAACCTTCTAGGAACATTGAAATAGGTTATTTAAAGGACATCATGGAGACCATTAAGGAGTATGGAATATGATGTAGATATCAATGAGTAGGCATCTTGGAAGATAAATAGTTATTCAATCTTAGAAACAAATAAGAAATTCGCATGGCTTGAGGTAAATTTTTTCCCATCCTAAGCCTCATGAGCACCTACATCCATTCATATGGTTTACTATAGTATAAAATAATAAGATAATTTTTAAGGCTATTAAATTATAAGTTAGAGATAAAGGGAGACTTATATGGAGTTATAATTAAGGGCCTAATAATATATGATCACCAAGAGGGGTCAAAATCAATGTTAACCCAAAGTGTCACATACAGACTACCTTAGTCCATACATAGGGTTACAAAACTTAGTCAATGTAGTACAATCAAGTATAATTAAGGTCTTTGACTTGATCTTAAAAAGACATTGGATAACCTCAAGTGGATAAGGAGGGTTCTCGAATGGATGATAAGGTTTTTAAATGAGCTATATCCTTATTATTCATCAAGTCATTATCTCTTATCAATCCATATATATACCTATAGTCACCTTTTAGTTTAGGCTTGACCAAGGAGAGGAGTTTAGTATATTTATGCTTGATGACACTATGAGGTTTCTATTTGGAATTTAAGGTGTTATAATTCTCAACAGGACTCAAAATACCCAAGTGAGAGACCTTTGACTTTATCTAGTGAGTCTAATATCAAACAATTATCAGCAACCAAGGGCTAGTTAACTTATATAACTAGAAGGAAAGGTGCGTTGAACCTAGTAATTGAGGATGACAATAGGGAAAATGTTTGAGGTTCTAGGTTTTACCCCAGCTAAAAGTAGAAGTGTTCAAGTACTACTATCATTCCTAGTCCAACATGAGAATGACCTTAGGATGTGGGTTACCTAATTTTGGGCCAGATGTCTAGGAATTTTAATAAGGATAACTCCTCAAATATGATAGTATAATTCTTATCATAAACCTATAATTATAACAAGGAAAAGGGAAAAGGAATAAATCTAAAAGGAACAAAACTTAGTATAAATGGTGATGCACCAAATGTTCAATGATCCACTCTCAGCTTAGACACTTTCATGACTACTAATGGATACAATGAGGAAAAGGAGTGATCAAATTATATGACAAGGTTTCAAACATGAGTATTTTTTATGAAGGTTGAAAAGAGACTTGAAACATGATGGACAAAAATAAATAGGTCTATGTAAGACACTGTGTACTTATGAAACTTCAATAAAAACCTCACTAGCTAACACTTCACACAACCTACAAGAAACTAATAGTCTTATCAAGGTAAATAAAGGACCCACATATGATGAATAAGAAATATACATTATATAAATTTAACTTCAATAAAGTGCACTTAACATTAAACTAGAATTTGAAATTGTCTTATATTACTTCTAAGAGTTTACAAGGTGATTTTAGTAGAGGTTTACTATACCTAGCCAAGGGATACCAATCAAGATCTCAAAGCTATTATTTATGGGAGGATAGATGCTAAGAGATAGAAAATTTAGCACTAAATGGGTCATTAATGAGCCTAATTCCACTCAAAACAACTACCACCAACATCCTTATCAAGCCTACCCCTATATTAATGTCATTATATTTTTCTTTGGCATGATGGAGAATGTGAGGATTAAAACTAGATACAGGAAAAAATCCCCACAACTATATGGATCCTTCTTGAGGTCCTTTTAATTAATTCCCTTCACTATCTTCCTCAATCATGCTTGATGTTCTTCACATTATTAGGTAGTTACTCGATCTTGTTCATGATGTTCTTTTTGACATTCCTTGCATAGTCACCATTCTGCCATTGCTTCTAAATCTTGAATATAGATCTGTTATGGATGAAAAGCCATCACCCTATTAGTTTTCATATAGTCATGATTGTAAATGTAGATCCCTAGGATAGAGTCTCTTAAATCTGAACAAGAAGTTAAATATATTTATATAAGCTCTCAAAAAGCTTTATAGGTCCTTTATGGAGTTAGATGACTCTGTAGAGTTTACTCCTGGTTATCCAGAATATATTTGATCTTGAATTTAGGTATTTTACCTACTCAAGGTGGTGAGATCCTTTGTCTAATGTGTTGGCCTTCATGGAATCCTCTAGTTTGACCTTAGTTGAATTTTATCTCCATTGAAGTCCTTAGCTTTTGACTTTTGACATTGGCCATTTATCTTGATCTAGGTCCTCAAGATTAAGACACTTAGTGCATTCTTTTTTACATTGATCCTCAGGATCTTGTAGTTAGTCCATTTGTTCCACATGATTACACCATGTGTTGAACTTGAATTTGATCTAAGCTCATTTACGCTTTGAACCTATATGCACTATTGATCTCCCTCTATATAATTGAACATGAGCCATAGATCTTCTACAAGTTTAATGTGGTTGAGACACTTGTCACCCTCTCATTAATCTTCAAGATCCTCTAACTCTTTGACCCTAAGCTCATTGTTAGATCTACTTTATATGATTGTATGCACATCATTGATCTACTTTGACCCACTTACCTTATTAGTAAGCATGCACTATTAGATCTCAATTCAATCAATTGAGATCTTGAAACTTGTCATTGATGAATTCATGCTGACCTTTCAACTTGATGATCATTATTTATCTTTGATGCACGATCAAATGCATGCCATTAGATATTTAAGACCCATTAACATATGTCATATCACCACTCATCCTTATATTTGATCTTAACTCCTACGATTTGGACACTTGTTATCTCCACATTTAAATTGGGAATATTTGAATTTAAATGGCTATTTCATTGGGCCCAAATTTTACTTCTACATACACATTTCACTCTGTAATTTTAACTTTAAATATGTATATCTTGAGATAGCATAATCATCAAGATACCAAATTTTCAAAGGATGATTGAGGCATTAAAAAATTCATTTCCATGTGATATTTTGGCATGAGAGGCTCCCCTAGTGCATTTATTAAATATTTAATTAGATTGACCTATTTGTTCTTGCATGATGTGTTGATGATTGTTTGGCTCTTCTATGCTTGTGCAAGAAATTTCAAGGCTGAAAATGAATTTTTGAGACCTATTTAACCTAATTTATTTCAATGAAGGCCATGATCACCATGAGAACTTAATTCCTCAAAATTTGACAAACTACACTTTAATTATACTTAAAGTGTTTCAAAAGCTTTTCAAGGTACATGTGATCTTTGTACCACTCATTACATCAAGAAATTTGTTTATCTCATCTATCTAGGTAGAATCTTAGCATGTGGGCCAAAGTGGTCAACATTTTTGGTAACTCAATTGGCTTGACCTGCCTTTTAGTCATGGATCTTAGGATTTGATCAAGCTTTCTCATGATGACTAGACACATGAAATATTACTTATAAAAGGATTTTTCATGAATCTTGGAAAAACTATGAAGTAAAGGGACACATAAATAAAAAATAAGCAAGAAAACACACTAAAAAACTCCCAAACAATAGAAAAACTAAAAACAAAGCAATGTGTAAGAGCACTTGGAGGTAAAGATAGACCTATGTACCTATGCATGAAGATCATGAAATAACACAAGTAGTAAAATTTAAGATACATACAATTGACAAGGATAGGAAGTATCTCCCATTAAACTTAACAAGATAAAAGGAATTTCTATCCTTGAAACCTATGATAACATAAATCTCACTCTAAAGACTATCAAACTTAGAGTGTTTTCCTAGTTTTGCAACTCCTCATCCCATTTGAGGACTATATCACCTTGTTGAAATGCTTTTGAGGAATCTCTATTGTCAGATGACCTCTTCACTTGGTTTTTATTGGACCATATTATGTGCATAGTAGTGTCCCTTATCTCTTTATCTATCTTGGCTCATTTAACCTTACCTGCATAACATCATCCTCTAAGAGCTCAAGTTGATGTGCAAGCTTTAATGTAGGAAGTTAAAGAGATATAAGAAGTTTGGCCTCTTTCCCATAGATAAGAAGATATTGGGAGTGTCTAGTATATTCTTATGTGTCACTTTTTCTACCCATAAAGTAGTCATTAGTCTAGTATTTCACTCCTACTAACCATTTTCCATAGTTATCTTGATATTCCTCAATAAGTTCTTATTTTTGGACTCTACTAGTCCATTTCCCTGTGGGTAATAGTTATAGGATGATTTGGGATAGATTACATGTGAAAGAGCCCACTCACATACGTTGTTGCTGTTGAATTCCAATGCATTGTCAGAAATGATTGTAGAAGCCACATCGAATTTAATCATAAGGCTATCATAAAAGCCTAAGATAGAATATTCAATAGCTTCCTTGAGGTAAATTGCTTCAACCCACATTATAAAGTAGTATGTATATATAATGATCCATTTATGTCCTTCACTTTAAGGGGGGTGTATCATCCTTATGAAGTCTAATCCCCATTGTATGAAAGGTTGTTCTAGTTATATGGATTGTAAGGGAAGGGCAACTAGTTTCTATTTACCAACAAACATTGCATATTTTGGGCATTTACTTACCCAAGAGTGTGAATATATAAACATTTTGTTCCAAAATTACCCAAATATAATGATCATATAGGCTGTGGTATTGGCAACAAAGTGCCCACCAGTTGGATCATAATGGAACTACTCAAACAATTTGTCTATTTAGCATGATTCCACACACCTTCAAAGCATGCCTCATATGCTTGTCTTTAAAATTAATTCATCTATCAGGACATAAGGTATAATTTACAACTTATAATTCCTTATCTTTGCTCTATCTAGTCCCATAAGACATTTTCCTGACTCATGAAATCTAAGTATATCATGCATCTAACTGAAAGGTGTGTTGTTTATAGTTGCTTCTTGGTTGTCATGGACTACCAACACTTGATCTTTATCTTATTTTACCTCTAGTGTAAGGTTTTCACATAACCCTCTACCCCATACAAGATATTTAACTCTAACCTTAGGGTCATACTCCATGAATATTTTCACCCATATAGCTCTTTTCTCATTAAGGTCTCTATTGAGAATAAACTCTTTAATACTTGGGTGTACCACCAAGAGTATGATCTTACTATTGGATGCCATGTACCTAATTTTATTCAAACTTCTCACTAATTAAAACACATATTTCTCTAAAAATATATAACTCTCCTCATACCCTTCTAAGCCCTGACTAAAGAAAGCAATAGGCTATTCCAAACCTTGTTTATTCTACTGCATCAATATGGTAGAGATTGCATCTAATGAGGAGAAGGAATATAAGTATAATTATTTATTAAAATAAATATTAAGAAGTTTAAGGCCATGAGTGATGGCCTTAAAACTCATCTTACCTTGTTTGGTCCATGTAAACTCCTTGCATTTTCTTAACATGTGAGTAAGAGGCTTGACTAGCTTTGTAAAGCCTGGGATAAACCTTCTTATAAAATTAATCTTTCCTAAAAAAATCAATAGACCTTTTTCATGATTGGGAAAGGGTAGGATAAGATAGAATAAAATATTTTAGGGTCTATGGAAAGACCATATTTAGACACTACATGGCCTAGTAACGTGCCCTCATGAACACCAAATATACATTTTATAGGATTCAATAACACCTCAAATTCCCTACATCTTTTAAATACTAACCTCAAGTGATCAATATGACCAACTGGGTTCTTTGACAAAAAATGATGTCGTCTAGGTAGATGATCACCAAGTCATTAATCAAACCTTCAAAGGCAACATTTATTTCCCACTAGAAAGTTACTCTAGCATTGGATAGTCCAAAGGGCATTTTCATATATGCATAAGTGCCCCACTTTATGGTGAAGGTAAGATTATTAATATCTTATTAATTAACCATAATTTTATTATATCTATAGTATCCATTAATTAATTATAATCTCTAATAACCTACCACATTTTATAGAATATGATCTATTGAGGGTAGCGGGTAATGGTCTTTTATGGGCACTTTATTGAGGTCCTTAAAATTCAACACATAAATGTATTTCCCATTTCTTATTCATTAATAGCACAAGGTTTTCCACCCATGAGTAATTTTTAATGGTGAATATTATATTTTATTCAAACTTAAACATCTCCTCCACTTTTGGGTTGACAGGCCTTTATTTCTGCCCGACTGGTTTTGCATTACTCTCTAGTTCAATGGTATGTTATGTAAGTTTGGGATAAAAACCCTTTAAATCCTTGTATTATCATGAAAATTCATTATATAAGTCTTTTCATACATCAATAAATGTATCTCTCTCCTCTATTGTGTTTGTATTTCCTAACCTAAAAAAAATATCCTTGAAGACCTCTATCTTTTCATAATGTTCCTCCTTGGCTGAGATACATGCCTTGCATCTTCTCAATTGGTCATCTTCATTGAATATGATTTCCAATCTCACAATCCCCTTAGGAAAATTGTTATATCTCAATTTAATTATATGATCATTATACTAATGTTTGAATTTATTTTGATTATTATGCCATAATTTTTCCTCCTACATAAGAAAACATATAATTTGGTCATCATTATCAAACACCTACCAAATCACCTCATTGTTAGGTATACTTGGCATAAATATGACCTTGATATTGTCATAAATATTTTTTTCCTTTTAATCCTTATACAACCTCATATTGGGCTCCAATGGGTACAAGCCTATCTACATGTTGATTTTCCTCTCTTGGTATAGATTGCATATTTCCAAGAATTCCTATATGAGATCCCATACATAATGCTTGTAAGCCTTGAAATGATGGTTCTTGACTAAAATTATGCCTCTCACATATTACAAAACAATCTTAATATCAACCTTGACTCAAAGGAGTTTGACACCTCTTTTTCTTTCCTCTTGTAAACCATGTAAAAGATCCTCATATTTAGTTGTGTTTGAAGTGTAACTAAATTGAAATCTTGGAGATAAATAGTAATTATTATTTGAGGGTGAAACCAACATGGCTCTATCTCTACTACCATTATTTTATCTTGAGCCATCAAATAATAAATTCCATAGTCCATCTTCCTCTTGAGTGGTGTTAGTTAGGCAAGGTATAGTAGCATCCTCCTCATGCATACAATACACCCTAAATCTACTTCTTCAATATTACTATAAGGATCAAATCCATGATTGGAAGCTACCCATTCATCCCAGTACAATTCTAAAATGTCTTCAATATGTTCATAAGGATCTTTCTTACTAACATTTTCATCCTCTTCAATTATGGTACAATTGACATTTGCAAGATTAGGCATATAGGGATCTAGATGAAACTTAGAGATAGGTTCTATCTTAATAGTGACCTTAGTCCCATATCTAGTCCTAAAAAACATATATGACTATTCATAGGACAAATATACCCCATTTTTAAAAGTAAATTCTTGAGATAGGCATAATAAAAATATGGGGTAGGTCTATGACTAGTAAATCCTAAGTGATGACATAATTTGGACAAGCTGCCAATATGATCATAAGATCTTTCAATATGCCTATTATTTTAGTAGGGGAACCATCCAACTAAAGAACACCTTTTTCATTAGGTACATACTTAAGATCAAGCTTATCTACTATGGATTTAGGAATAACTAAGGTTGAATCTCCTAAATATATCATATAAATGTGCACTAATCAATCCCCTATGATGAATAAAATGAACAACATTAAAAACATGATATTGACTAGGAGCATGACTATGAACCTGGAATTGACTAGGCTGAATACTATTGGTAAAAATAGTTTTCATCTTGTTAACCATCTCATTCACATGAGAAGGCTTGGATAGATCTTAATAAATAGTCTCTTTCTATCCTAGAATAGATAGAGAATCATGTATACACATAATGACATTAGACATTTTCATATGATCTATAATATTGAAAGGAAGACTAGTACCCTTGAACTACACCTTAGAAGTAGAAGTATCACTTGGAACTCAAGTGACATGAGGAATAGAAGGATAATTCTACTACTATCCATGATGTTGAGGTATTTATTAAGTTATAGGAGCTTTAATAGTTACATTTGAAAGGGTAAGCTATTGATTAGATTATGGGGATGTTGAAGAAGCTTTAGGCTACCCCAAATTATCATTCTAACATCTTCCTTTAAACCTTGTATGGGATGAAATTGGTTCATCTAAACTTTGTGTATTTTTCCCCATATTTTCTTCTTGTAGTTGTTAGGGATGGAAACCTAGAACTGCAAACTTGGCTTTGATTCCAAATTGTCAGGATCTTCCTCCTTAATAAGAGCACAAATGATTACCTTGTATAAGCAACTAAACACATAATTATACCAGAATGAACAAGTAACTAGAATTCACAAATGACACAGAATATGAGAGACAATACACAATCTTGTATTAATACTCATGCCAGAAGGAAATACAATGAATATGCCACAATCTTCCACACCTCTTAGATGTACAGATCTCTTTCCCTCAAGAGTTCACTCTCCTACCAAAAATGGTCCCAACACACAACTCAAACACAGAGTTGGTGTTCACCTCCAACCAGTCAGTAATAACCCTACCAGTACACAAGTACTTCAAGTACTTCAAGTAGATCTCCCATGAACCTATAACAACCTGCAAATCGAATGATCTTACTTACCATGTAGAACTTCCTCCTTGATCTTGCTGCCACCTACAGATCAACATGTTCTTACAATTGGAAGGATCTCTTCCTTGCCTTAATCCTTGATCCTTAATTACAATACATGCCAATGAGTCTATAAATAGATCCCATACTAAACAATAACTTAGACTTCTAATTTATAATAATTAGACACGCAGCTTAAGACCAAAAATAGCCTTTATATACAAAAAATTGGTTTAACAAACTAACTATTCATGCAACTAGTAGTTCTAGAACCGCACAGATGACCGACGTCAGTCCCTGTCTATCTGGAGGTGACTGATGTCAATCAAATCCTACTGATGTCGGTTGCCATTCTGTTCACCCCTGATTGATGTTAGTTGCATTGCCAACACTGGTATACCTGAAACTTAGCAACCTCCTCCATGTTTGCATATAGTGAAGCTTTTAGCTCTATAACCTAACAATCTCCCACTTGGAGATAAATAGCTGCACCTGTACCTGTACCTGTACATCATCTAGTTTGTTCTCTGGCTTTGTATCCCTCTTCAAGATCACTCTTGAAGACCAACCACCAAAAATCCTATGGTGCACCTCTTATCATCCAAATCACTTGCTACATCCACATCTACAAACCCATGTAGAAAAGAACTTGACCCTACATAGCATGTGCACCTACTGCTAGTACCTCTCAGATCCTTGAGAACCCACTGAACTGCCCTCTAGTGCTTGTTTTCTGGATTGGCTCCAAACTTGCTGACAACTCCCACTGCTTGGGAAATCTCAGGTCTAGTACACATGTACTCAACCTCATCATGTGAATCAAGACACTGTTCATAGAACTATCCAACCATTGGCATGCTAACTGGTTTCACACAATCATCTGGAGACAAAATCAACCTATGACCTTCCATGTCTCTAGAACACGCTCATGCCAAAGAATCTTGCTACTCCCAAATTACTCATGACACACCTCTAAACTAACTTTACCTTTAGTTCAACAACTCCCTATATTTGTAACCCTACAACAAGCACACAATACAGTAACAGGATAATGTAGCTAATATTATCCAACTTGGTAAAGAAAACACAATGGTAAAACCTCCATTGTCCTGTAGATAATAGAAGACCATATACCCTGGCCTTCCATCTCACGTGTCCATTCCCGCTCTTCTTTGTCCTAAACATCCATTCATCTCTCAGTGCTTTCTTCTAGCTGGAAACTCCACCAAAAAAAATCCATTTGGTTCTTCTCCAAAGAATCACATCCTTCATCCATGCCAAGCTCCCACTGTTTCTTGGATCTACCTACTCTTCTTCTTTAATAACTCCCTGGTTCTTGACCATCAGTGAGCAACAAGTAGTATAAAGAAGGGAAATGATGAATTTGAGGCTTACTTACCCTTTAAGTCCTCCATATGGGTGCTTGAGACTCCTTGACAGCTTACTATCCACCCAAAATCTATCTCAGTGATCGATGCCGATCACATCTCAGTCTACACCTGACCAATGTCAATTCCATGTGACTACCTCATCACCGACGTCGGTTACCCCTGACTGACGCCAGTGTTTATTTATCCAAATTCATCAACATCGAGTTACACATAGCCGACGTCAGTCCCTATCTAGATGTCAACGTAAGTTTTCTAACTGATGTTGGTCTCTGTGTTTTACTTGTGAACAATGACTTCTACCCACGAGCTCCTTTTGGATCAAACCCTTGTCCATATCAACCTTGCTCTACTCAGAATTCTTTAGCCCCTTACACTGATCTCTATCTATCATCTTCTCCTTGAAAACCAAGACTTTCATGTTCTTTTCATGAACATCAAATTTCTCAAGAAACGTCACTTTCTTCCTTTTTCTTACAAAAATCTTGATCCATGCTTTTCAAACCTAAAAGCATACCCTTTGACTCAAGAACATGCATCCCCTTCTTATTCATGTGACCAAGCCTATTAAGCCACATCTTTGAATCTGTAGCTGAAGTAGATAAACTAGAAGGAGAATCAGTAATACAAGTAGATAGATAAAGCGTACTTACTTTCTTACCTCTTGCTATAACAAGTGCACCCTTGGTAACCTTCCAAGAGTCTACTATGAGAGTTACTGTGCAACCCTTATCACCCAACTTTCCAATAGAAATCAAATTCTACTTCAGGACGAGGATATGCATGACCTCCTTCAACACCCATGTGTTGCCCATCTACAATTTTAGCTTCACTTTCCATTTTCCAACCATTTGACAAGGCTTACCATCCCCTAAATAAATTTCTCCAAAGTCTCCCTGGACATACTCATGAAAAAATTCCCTATTTGGGGATGCATGGAAAGAGGCACCAAAATCTAAAACCCAAGATTCTACTTTATCCAAAGAACATACCAGAGCATCCTATGCAACATCTACTTATTTAGTTCCTTCTTATTAATCTTCAACCAACCAATAATCTCTCTTTACATGCCCTTTCTTTCCACATTTCCAGCAGGTTATTCTGCCATACCTAGACTTAGATCTCTTGCCTATCTTTGACCTTGATCTCCCATGCTCGATCTTCTCTCTTTACCTTCCCCTACTTTCAAAACTCAAAGCATTCCCTAATGATTCACCTGTGCTTTTCCTACAAATTTATTCATTCAAGATTACACTCACAACATCATCCACTTTTAAGATTTTAGAAGCAGACACAATATTACTAACTGTCATTACCAAACTCTCCCAACTTTCAAGTAATGAGCATAAGATTAAGAGAGCCTTAATTTCATCATCAAAAACAATATTGACTAAATTTAAGTGGTTTACCAAACCATGGAAATCACTAAGATGACTATTTACAGATCCACCTTCCAACATTTGCAAATTAAATAATTGCTTCATAAGAAATACCTTATTCAAAGCTAAGGGTTTTTCATATAAATTTGCCAAAGATTCCATCAACTCTACCATTGTCTTAGCCTATGATAAGTTGGAAATAACAGATGATGCAAGACTCAACATTATAGTTCCCAAAACCTTCTGATCAAGAACATTCCATTCTTCATCCTTCATATCCAGGGGCTTGCATGCAACCCCACCCAATGGTAAGTAAAAATATTTCTGATACAGATAATCTTCTATCTTCATCCTCCATAATTCATAGTTCTTGCCATTAAACTTCTCCATTTGTAGCTTACTTTCTTCTGCCATTGCTATACTCCCACTCAAATAGAAACCCATGTGAGTGACTTGTAATCAACAAACACTAACTAGATCTAAAACAGCTATTAGTAACCCAACCAAAAGCTCTGATACCACTTTGGTAGGGATGGAAACCTAGAACCACAAAACTGGCTCTGATTCCAACTTGTTAGGATCTTGCTCCTTAATAAGAGCACAAATGATTACCTTGTATAAGCAACTAATCATGGAATTATACTAGAATGAACAAGTAACTAGAATTCACAAATGACACAGAATATGAGAGACAATACACAATCTTGTATTAATACTCATCCAGAAGGAAATACAATGAAGATGCCACAATCTTCCACACCTCTTAGATGTATAGATCTCTTTCCCTCAAGAGTTCACTCTCCTACCAAAAATGGTCCCAACACATAACTCAAACACAGAGTTGGTGTTCACCTCCAACCAGTCAGTAATAACCCTACCAATACACAAGTACTCAAAGTACTTCAAGTAGATCTCCCATGAACCTGCAACAACCTGCAACTCAAATGATCTTACTTACCATGTAGAACTTCCTCCTTGATCTTGCTGCCACCTATAAATCAACCTATTCTTACAATTAGAAGGATCTCTTACTTGCCTTAATCCTTGATCCTTAATTACAATACATGCCAATGAGTCTATAAATAGATCCCATACTAAACAATAACTTAGACTTCTAATTTACAATAATTAGACACATAGCTCAAGACCAAAAATAGCCTTTACATGCATACAATCAGTTAAACAAACTAACTATTCATGCAACGAGTAGTTCTAGAACTATTCAGGTGACCGACATTGGTCCCTATCTATCTGGAGGTGACCAATGTCGGCCAACTCTTGCCGATGTCAGTTGCCATTCTATTCACCCCTGACTGACGTCGGTTGTGCTACCGACACTGGTATACCTAAAACTCAACAACCTCCTCCATGTTTGCATATAGTGAAGCTTTTAGCTCCACAACCTAACAATAGTCATATAAAATGCAAAAATTGGTAAATTGAGCATGGCTAAAGACACCCAATCCTTAATTCCCTCTTTCTTACTCTCATGACCCTCTTATGATTGTTTTCACTGATTCCTAATCATCCTTGGACTTCTAGACTTGACCCTAATTGAGCCAAGACCCTCTCTTCATGACTAATCCATCCCCCAAGTCTTGTCTACTTAGGACAATAGAACAAATTTTGTACTATAGCACTAGACCCTAGGGTGTCCACTTTCTATCACTTTTATCTAATCATAATTCAAGCATTATTTACCATTTTACATTGATTCTTCTTGTTTAATGTGTCAACCTAGTCAAGTTTCATCTAACCCATGACCAATGGATCCCTATAAAATCCCTTTCAAAGATAATTTGGAAGGAGTTGGCCAATATCATTAAATAAAGCAAGAATACAAGCAAGACCACTCAATAAATATTCCCTATTCTTTGCATATAGCTAACCTATACACTTTCAAGCCAATTCAAGCCCTTATACCAATCCCTAGTCATCTCAAACATACCCAATTTTAGCATTTATTGCATTTCATTCACTATTGCACCAATCACTCTTAAATGGAGAACTACATATAGCTTGATCCCTCCTCAGAGTATTGGTATGTAGGCATCATGCCCACACACAATGTGTGAAGCATGTCTAATGTATCTTGAACACACTAACCCCTTTTCCACATTTTCCAAAGTTTCTTTCAATTGCATAGAACATACAAGTACAAGAATAATTAGCTCTATAAGGAGTTTTGTTGATATTTAAGACCTAATTTTTTTTACATAGGCTTACACTAAGTATGTGAACAAAACCCAGAAAGCTTAAATCCTTAAGACAACAGTGCTAGAGAATGACTATAGTGCCAAAACTGAGGGTGTCTAGTTTCAATGCTCCTATCCAATCAAAAAATGAAGCTTAGGATCATATTTATGATAATGTCCTAATATTTCACATAAATTTATAGACCTTATCTCAGTTACAACAATCCAAAATAATCTAAGTTTTTTTTCTCTCTCTCTCACTGCTATTTTTAGAAAAGGTCTAATTGCAATTCAATTTCACAAATCCATAGCTTTAATTACAAATATTATTTACTAATTTCTCCTATTAAGAACTATGTTTTAAATATTAATAAAACTCCTTTATTCCCAAATATAATAAATCATTTGGTGAACCTAACTTTGAATTTTTCATAAAATCCCTAGAAACCCTAAGGTAAATTCCTAGCTGATTTTTCCCATTAAATTCTAATTTTTATTTAAATATTAAAATTATAAATTCCTCTCAAATTATAAAATTTTGTAGTAAATTTTAAAATAAATTTATTTCAAACCCTAGTTGCATCAACGAGCTCCCAATAATTTTTTAGTAATTTTCCAATCATTTTCTAAATTTTTAAGTTGTATACTAAAATCAAAAAATCACTTCAAATTTCAAAAATTCAAAGTAATTTAAAAAACTTATTTTTCTCAAAACCCTAGTTTGATCTAATAGGTCCCATTAAATTAATCACTTTCCCATAAATTACTTTTTTTTTCTTGAATACTTAACTTAGAAATTTAATTTCAATTAAAAAATTCATAGTATTTTGCCAAAATATTTTTTAAAAATTCTTAGTTACGTGCAATAGCTCCTATTTTAATTCTTGAGGTATCACCTTACATCCATAATCAAATTGAAAAAATGATTCTCACTTATGTACATATTTTTCTTACATTTCTTTAAAATAACAAGGAAACCATAATTGGCCCTATTATGTACATGAATGATGTAGTCTATAATATGTTAGTACAAATATTCATTCTTTGCATTTGATGCTTATTTTTCATTATATGGGATGATGTTAAGCAAGTTATTCTTAAAAATGTTAATACATCTCTTGCAACACCTCCTTTGGAGCCTCTAACCCATTTTGAGTCATGTTTCATGGTCTATTTTACTCTTCCATAGATCACTACCCATCACCAAAGAGCCTAGTTGACACCCTTTATCCCTCCACAAACTTGACCAATCAATTATCTTAACTCTCCTCATATAACTACTACTACTCCTATATAGATAGTAGATAATGTGGTTAGAGATATTACTCAACATGTCATTATTCTTCCTACACCTAGCTAGGAGCCCCATCACCCTTCTATTCCTACCCATCCCAGGCCCAACCCACTCGCACAAGTAAATTTACAAAAGTCATATGACATTGTTGATCAGATGAGAAACACTCCATATAAGATTTCTATGTTATAACTACTTAAAAAATCTAATGTAATCAAGGATATTATTTATCAGGCACTCACTCAAACTTTTATGCCTATTAGTTTAAAACCTTCTTATTTTACATCAGTGGTCAACACTTTAAAAACTATAAAATATATAATTTATTTTAACATTGAGGACATGCATCGTCAAACAGTTATTGATCAAAATTTGCATCAATGAATAAATCATATAAGAATATTAAAGGATTTGATGATATACCATGACAGACATTTGACACCATTACTTTGGATATCATGGTAGGACCCATAACCCTCTATACATAATTCTAGGTCATGCCAGGTCCTCTCCACTATAATATTTTACTTAGATGACCCTAGATACATATTACGGGTTTTACTCCTTCTACTCTCCATCAATGTATTACATTTATCTATGAGGGATATCTATACACATGTCTAGTAAACAACCAACCATTCAGATATTGTCAAACTACAGAGTTATCTTCAACTATTTTTCTAGATGGGACACCTTATCTTATAATATATCCACCACTTCATTTCATTTCTCTTGATCAGATACATACATATGAGGTTTGTGAGACTAGCACTTCTCACACTCCTCCACTTACAATCATACCTTCAACTCTAGATATTCCACCAATCATAACATCTTTAGCCATTCTAGCTAATTCATCAGTCATAGTTTTGACACCTATTACACATCCATAATTATAATAGTAGTAATAGTTCTTCCATTTGATTCCAAAATTACTCCACTAGTTATAGATACTTTTAAAACAATACCATCTTCTACTACTATAGATTATGAGACTCATATATCATAGTTACCCCTTGTGGTAAATTCTAAGTTATCATATGTACATGATGTTGATATAGATTCATAGGTTTATTCATATGATGGTACGACACCCACACTCATAGATGACTATTTGTGTGGATTGAGATTTACACTAGTTGGCCCAAGAGAGTATCGAGATGACTCTAGAGATATCATTCAACATCCTACATCACATTTAACATCTCATAGTACACTCTTAGGATATACTCCACACTCATAACCACAGATAAATCTCTTGGAACATATAATTCACATAGTCACCTCTATAGATATAGATCCAATTATTTAGATTTATGTAGGCAATACACATCATCAACCATAGTTTATGTTAAAAATATTACTTGATCGTGGATTGATTACATTACCTACAATATGACACAGATCTATCATCAGATTATCATAGCATGATGGTCTCCCATTTTGTAATTTTCATAAGATTAAAGGCCATGATACAAACTTATGTATAACTTTATAGAAAATATTAGATAACCTACAAGACAAGGTATTGTTTATATTATAGCACCATCAACAACACAAAATCCACCACTTCCATTGAAGTCATCTACTAGTAGTTCTAAATGTCCTAGAGAAAAGTAGTTCTATAATGCACAGGTGACTGCTAGTTATGTGGGTTCTAGAACCATTAGTTACATGAACATTTAGTTTGATGAATGGCCAGTTTGCATGTAATGACTAATTTTAGTCTTGAGTCTACGTTTCTAATTATTGTGATTGGAAAGTCTAATTATTGTTTGTATGGGATCTATTTAAGAGGCCCATGGGGCTGTATATTAATTTAGAGAATCATAAGGACTTGGAAAGGCAAGGAAAAGGGTTCTTCTCAAGTGTAAGATCTACGTTTATAGGTGTGCAAAACTAGGTTAATCTACAGGTGTGCAATATCAGGGGAGATCTACATGGTAAGTAAGATCAGTTGATCTATAGGTGTGTGTGTGTGTAAGGTTAAAGGAGATCTATGGGGTAGCAAGGTCAAAGGAGATCTGCAACACAACAAGGAGCAAGATTAGGGAGATCTACTTGGAGTACGTGGTGTACTCATTGGTATTGGAAGTAGGAAACAATGGTTGAGTTGATTGTCACTTACTAGTTGGTGTACTAGTAGTATTGTTACTGACTGGTTGAAATAATAACTCTATGTTTGAGTTGATTTTGTTTGTAATTGAGAGAGATAACTCTGGAGGGAGAATTACTGGTACGCCCAAGAGGTGTGGGAAGAGTGTGATTTCTTAATTGTATTTCCTTCTGGAAGAGTGTTAATACAAGATTGTATTGTCTCTCATATTCTGTGCTATTTCTAAATTCTAGTTACATATTACTTCTAGTTTAATTCTATGTTTAGTTTATTATACAAAGGTAATCAATTGTGCTCTTAAGGAGCAAGGATCCTGAAAATATCCAACTACTTGGTTACTTCACTCTACCCATTGAGGGGACATCCTACTTATACATTCGGGACACACTTTGATATACATACCCAATGGGGGTATCTTCTACATGACTACACCATCTAGGATTTGTCATTACTATAATACACACTCTAAGTTATCATGTTGATGTACATTACTTACTAGATTACATAGATTACTATATCAACATTTCACTAGTATCTAAAACTTGTGTGTCTCCAAGCATATACCTAGTCTTGTACTAAACATGTCTTTCATACTTTCACTCATGATTTGACTAGTTAGATGTGATTCTATATTTTTAGTTATTACATGATTTCTCTTCTTGATTATCATAGCTTGTTATATTGTATTTCCAATTCCTACTTGTCTTTTGTATGTGGCTTAGGATATTTTCCAATGTCATTTGCTTTTATTCATGTGTGTACCTTTAGACATTTTCCAATGTCCTTTGCTTGCACTCTTCTATGAGCCTGTGGCCCTTGTGCCAACATTACTTATACCACTTGTATGTGTATGTGGCATTTGAACATACTTTGTATGCTTTCTTTCTAGTTTGAGTGACATGTGCCCATGTCCCTTGTTTACGTGTCCCATTAGACACCCCTATATGCTTCTTAATTCTTGTTTTATGTGATTATTGCTTGATTTATTCTTGGTTGTTACAATGCCATGATCTATATCATGCATTTTCCTATTTTATTAGATACCATGATGGACACCATGATCTATCCCTCCAACTGTTAACTAAAAAAATAATAACTAACATTTTTAGTTTCAATTCAATTCAATAACATTGCACATGATATTACATTTTTACATCTATATAGGCATACCCCTATTGATCTAAAAATCTATCAAATGAAACCATGCTATATCTTGATATATTTTGTTGATTATCATTGCTATATCATGTATATTTCTAACTTAACACACTTACAGGGCTTCTTCTTCTAAGTGTAGTCATTACAGGGTCCCTATTCCTACCCTTAGAAGAGGGGGAAATAAAAAACGGTTTTGCTATAGAGATCAAATCTCCTATAGATTGATAAATCTAGTTTTAAAACAATAACCAATCATCAAACCACTCAAAATAGACCAAGAAAATAGTCAAGATTTTAGATCAGTGATTAGTTTTAGCCAATAACAATAGCACCAAGGCTAGACTACAGGGTTATACACTAGAGTGTCTATTTTTAGTGATTCGAACCAAATAATAGAAAAATCAAGTTTTCTAAAAGTAAGTAGAAAGGTAGGTTCAACTATAGTTTTGCACAATTAGATAAGTTTAGATCAATAGTCTTGAATATAGTTTTCTTAGAGAATCTAAACATAGGGTGCATCATGTGTAGCATGATTTTTTCTCACTTCTAATTTTAGGTATGGTAATTGGTATAACTTCTAGATCAAAATCCATGTTTTAGACACCAGTGATTAGGGGTAGATTGCACAACACTTTTGCTTCTTTTCTTTTAGTTTTTAGCATCTAGGCAATCTCAATAATTGCATGCCTTTTCCACTTAAAGGTGGTTAGAATCATTTTGGAGTGGATTTCATACAAGCCTAACATCCACATTCCTAAGTACCTAATCTCATACAAGCCTAATCTCTATATTTTTTGGTTTGGCCAACATTAGCCTAGATTCTAGTACACATTTGGTTATCCATGTCACATTGTCAGATTTCCAGAGCATTCATGGACTTTAAGAACCATCTCATATGACATACTTCTTCATACTAGTATAAATTTATAGCTTCACTTCATGGGGCAATTATGGACCCAAAAGACTAGCCTTTGTATTCTTGAGCCACCTATTCAGAGGGATTAGACACATAATCCAAATACTAATTAACACATGCATGATCATCTAGCTTCACTCAATAGGCAATGATGGAGCCAAAGGGCTAGCCTTTGCACTTTTAAACCACCTTTTAGAGAATTGAGAACTTAGCTCTACTCACTATATAAATTTTAGTACAACATCATCTAGAACATCTAGAATTACTCAACCTTAGTATAAATATAGGTTTTGTATTGGTTTACATACTCGGTGAGGTGTATTCATTCCTTTTTCTTCCTCTATTACCTAGCTTTATATATATATATATATATATATATATATATATATATATATATATATATATATATAAGAGTTGATATACTCTTTATTTTTCTTTTACAGATTCACACTTACACAACATGCTCTCTATACACTATCTAACATTACTCAACATCATAAGCTTCATGGGCTTCACCTTTTTAGGTAATTTTAGTTACACTTTCTATTTTCCTTTATCATAGTATTTTTCTTTTCTACATCACTAAAATAAAGGGAGCCAAATGTAGTCATATAAAATTCAAAAATTGGTAACTTGAGCATGGCTAAAGATACCCAATCCTTAGGTCCCTCTTGTTCACTCTCATGACCCTCTTAGGATTATTTTCAAAAATTCTTGGTCATTTGTGGCCTTCTAGACTTGACCCTAGATGATCTAATACCCTCTCTTCATGACTAATCCATCCCCCTAAGTCTCATCTTCTCAATATAATAGCACTAAAGTTGGACTATAATGTTGGACCTTAGGGTGTCCCCTTTTTATCACTCTTATCCAATCACAATTTGAGCCCAGATTACTATTTTTCCCCAATTACTCTTATTCATTATGTCAGCCTAATCTAATTTCATCTAACCCATGACTAATATATTTCTATAAAAACCCATTTAAATATCATTTGTAAGGGGTTGCCAAATATCATTCAAGTAATCAATAATACAAGAAAGACCACTCAAGTAATCTTCTCTATTTTCTACATACAACCAACCTATACACTTTCAAGCTAATTCAAGTCCTTACACCAGTCCCTAGTCATCTCAAACATACCCAATTTTATCCTTTCTTACATTTCATTCACTATTGTAAAAAACACTCTTAAAGGGAGAAATGCATATGGTTTTATCCCTCCTCAGATTATTGGTATGTAGGCAACATGCCCACACAATGGGTGTGAAGCATGTCCAATGCATCTTACACACACTAACCCCTTTTCCCCATTTACCAAAGTTTCTTTAAATTACATAAAAGATACAAGTACATGAAGAATTATTTTTATTAGGAGTTTTTTGAGAGTAAGGACCTAAAAATTGGTACACAAGCTTACACTAAGTAGGTGAACAAAACGTGGAAAGCTTAAATCCTTAGGACAATAGCATCAAAGGACTATAACACCATAGCCTAGTGTGTTGAGTTTAAACACTCCTATCTAATAAAAAAAGAAGTTTAGGATCTTGTTTGTGATGGTGTCGCATTTCTACACATAAATTTCCAAACCCTATCTTAGTTGGAATAGTCCAAAATAAGCTAAGTTTGATTTTCTCTCTCTCACTACTATTTTTTAAAAAGGTCTAATTTCAATTCAATTTCAAAAATCAATATATCTAACTAGGAATATTAGTTACTAATTTCTCTTACTCAGAAATGTTTGTTAAATAGGAATAAAACTCGATTATTCCCAAAAATAATGAATCACTTCTACATGCTCAAACATATGATCCCCTTATTAAAATTTTATGAACATGATTTAAGCTAGTGCCTTACCTATGTTCCCTTGCTATTGAATTTGAGATTCTAATTTTCTCAAGGTAGACATATTACCTTGATTCAGTGGAGGGCCTTGTGGTATAAGAGGCACTATATCATGGTCTTAGAATGAAGTAGTATGTTGCCAACTAAGATCTCGATACATTTTTCCACTTGTAGCCATTACCATCCATTAGACTATCCTCTCGATTACCATTAACCCTCTTGTACAAGGTTGTTTTATATGGGGACTAAGGCTCTTGATCTACTTACCGTTATAGGATTGTGACTATTATAGGACCTACCTTGGGTAATTTAGCCTTAGGATTATTGATTTGATCTGTAATGGGGTTTGTCATATGATTGATTAGGGTATCAGGATTAGAAGGGACCTTGGTATGGCCTATATGAATTTTGTTGTTATTTCTCTATAGCTACTAGCTTGTTATTTTTTACCTTCAACAATCTCTCAATCCTTTTAAACTGGTCCACTTGACTATCATCAGGTTGGGTTTGATTATTTGGAGTGGTAAATGGAGTAATGGTAGGTGGGATTGGCTAAAGCTCAAGAAAAAGTGGCATGAGAGGTCTTAGCATTAGTTTCCCTACTTGTATCAAATAGTTTTTTGCCCTTACAAAAATATCATAAGCCCCAGGTAGATTTGTCCCACCATACATTGGATCATGATTGTAATATTTGAATTCAATACTCTTAAATAGTAAATAAAATCCTAATTATGTGTGGGGTTAATGATGACAAGGATCCTATCCCAAGTCTTTTGTAATCTATAGTTGAAATCAACCATAGACTCTTGGGTTTCCCTCTTGATTGACGTAATTTATTTAACAAGTGACTCATGGTCACTTCTATCCTCAAAGTGTTTACATAGGCACTCACCAAACTCATCCCAAGTATTGATTGAGGTAGGATCTAGACCTTTATACCATTTCAAGGCTTTACCATTCAAGGATGTGGTTAGTAATCTCATGGATATATTATATTTTATAATGTTATGTACAAATCAAAGGTTTGAAATGTTAGTTATGTGATCTATAGGGGTGGTGGTGTTTTCTCATATAGAGTATGGCAGACCCTTCAAAGAGGTATTAGGGATATCATCATATTGCTAAAGGTTAAGAGGGATACCACCATTTAAGGGTGCAAAAGCTTGTATTTTGGGCCTTACCATTTAAATAGTGGGGGTTGCACTACATAAAACAAAAGGATGGCTAAGAGATGAATATTTATTTGGGGATAAGGAACTATCCTATTTAATATTGATATTTTATATGAAGTGGAAGGTATCTAAATGAATTAAAGGGGAATATCTTTACTATTTGACCTTATAGTAACCTTTGGAATGAGAGGTGTTGTCTGAATGATGTTATGAACTCTATAACTTAGAGAATCTTCAGCTCCTAATGATGGTGGATGTCTCCCTCTACTTAAAATAATTCTTCATAACTATACAATTTTGATATTCCAAAGATAATATGTCCCACTGAGCATACCCAAAACTATTGGAGGTTCTAGGCTACACCCAAGCTAAAATTATAAGTGTTTAAGTACTACTATTAAACCTAGTCCAACATGGGAAGGACCTTAGGTTATGGATTACCTAATTTTGGGTCAGACCTCTAGGATTTTTAATGAGGCTAGCTCTTCAAATATGAAAATATATATATTCTCATAAACCTATACTTATACCAAGGAAAAGGGAAAGGGAAGAAAGATGAAAGGAACAAAACCTAGTCTAAATGGTGATGTACTGAATGTTCAATTATCCACTCTCAGCTTAGACTCTTTCATCACTAATAATGGATATAATTAGGACAAGGATTGATCATATTATATGATAGGGTTTCAAACATGAGTATTTTGTATGAATTTTGAAAAGAGACCTATAACTTGAAGGACAAAAAAATAGGTTTATGTAAGACACTATGGACTTATGACACTTCAAGAGAAACCTCATTATCTAACACTTAACATAACCTAAAATAAACTAATAGTATTAAAGAAAGGTACATGAAGTACCGAAAAATGATAAATAAGCAACAAACATTCTATAAATCAAATTTTAATAAAGTGCACTTAGCATTAAACTAGAATCTAAAATTTTCTTATATTATTTCCAAGAGTTTACAAATGGATTTTAGCATAGGTTTACTATACCCAGCTGAGGGATACCAATAATGAGCTCAAATATAGTATTTATAGGAAGAAATAAGGAAAGAGATAGAAAATTTAGTGTTGAAGGGGTCATTAATGACCCCAATTCCACTCAAAACAACTACCACCACCATCCTTATTGAGCCTTCCCCTATATTAATGTCACTATATCTTTCTTTGGAGTGATGGAGAATGTGAAGATCAAGGCCAAATATAGGAAGTAATCCCTATTTCCATATGGATATTTCTCAAGCTCCTTTTTATTAATGCCCTTCACTATCTTCCTTAAGCAGGCTTGATGTTATTCACATTATTAGGTAGTTACTTGAGTTTGTTCATGATGTTGTTTCTCACATTCCTTGCATAGTCACCATTATGGCATTGCTTCTAAATCCTAAATATAGATCTATTATAGATGAAAACAAATCACCCTATTGGTTTTCATATAGTGATCATTGAAAATGTAGATCCATAGGCTACAATTTATTTAATTTAAAAAAGAATTAAAACCTATTTCTATAAGCTCTAAAAAAGATTTATAAGGATTTAATTGCATTAGATGGATTTGTAGAGTTTGATCCTGGTTATATAGATTATATTTTATCTTGAATTTATGTATTTTATCTACTCAGGGTGTTGAGATCCTTTGTTCAATGTATCAACCTTTATGACATCCTATAGTTTGACCTCAGTCAAATTTTCTCTCCATTGAAGTCCCTAGCTTTTGAATTTTGACATTGGCCATTGATATTGATTTGGGTCATCAAGATTAAGACATTTGTATTAATTTTGTTGATCCTTAGGATCCTATACTCATTTCATATATTCCATGCCCTTATTCCATGTATCGACCTCATGTTTGATATGAGCTCATTGACCCTTTGACCTTATACACACCATCAATCTCCTTCAATATGGTTGAATGTGAGCCATAGATCTTACTCTAATTTAATGTTCTTGAGACACTTATCACCCTCTCATTAGTATTTAAGATCCTTTGACTCTTTGACCTCAAGCTCATCATTAGATCTACTTTGTATGATTGCACACACACCATTGATCTACTTAGACACACTAACCTTGTTAGTCACCACACATTGTTAGATATTTATTCAAGCACCCAAGATATTGATAGTTGTCATTGATGCATTCATGTTAACCTTTTGAATTGATGCTCACCATTTATATTTGATGCATGATCAAATGCATGATGTTGGATCTTTAGGACCTACTAAAATATATTAGATCACCACTCACATTTAGATTTGATCTTAATTCTTGATATTTAGACACTTATTATCTTCAAATTCAACTTTGGAACATTTAAATTTAAAAAAATATTTCATGAGGCCAAAATTTGATGTCTGCATGCATGATTCATTATGTAAGTCTAACTTTAAATATTTATATCTTAAGATAACAAGCTCATCAAGACACCAAATTTGTAGAGGATGATTAAGGCATGAAGGACTTCATGTCCATGTGACCTTTTGGCTTAAGAGACTACCCAAGTGAATTTATCAAATATGAAATCATATTGACCTGTTTGTTCTTGCATGATGTGTTGATGATGGTCTGGCTCTTCTACACTTGTGCAAGAAATTTTAAGGCCCAAAATGAGTTTCTAAGACATGTTAAACCAAATTTATGTCCATTAACGCTATGATCACCATAATAACATACTTCCACAAAATTTGAAAAACTAAAAAATAAATTTACTTAAAGTATTTCAAAATATTTGCATGTTACATGTGATCTTTGGACCACTCATTCCATCCATAACTTTATTTAGCTCATCCATTTAGGTAGAATCTTGACATATGGGATAAAATGGCCAAAAGAAGACTATACAAAGACTTAACATACTAAGTTCAGACAAGATAAGAACTAAAGGTCACTCAAGAGGGATCTTATCTCTTATACTACCTATCTCTCTTTCAAAACCTAAAATAACATCTAAAGTAGTATAATATCCATCTCCAGCCAAGTTGTGAAAAAAAAGAAAGCTAGGTTACAGGGATTAGATGATACCCTTTAGATATGGGTGGAAATTTTAGATTCACAAAGAGCCTTATTGAATATAAAAATACCCACAAAGGTTCATGACACTTAAATGGAGAGAGACTACCCTTGCCCATCCCTTAGCATAGACCAATAGCTATAGGGTATGGAGAAACTCTGACTCAAACAACAAGTAAATCTAGAGGCTCACATGTGATAATGAAGGTCATTTTGGTAGTGGCACACCTATTAAATGATATGAGAGTATGTTTAGGATCCTATATAAAGTAGGAAACATTGAAGCATATCTCTTAGGGTTCATATTCATGACTGTGTTTGGAACTTAGGAGATTATACGCATAGTATCCAGGGTTTAAATTCATTAATTACTTGGGATGGGGAATGTAAAAACCATATTATATAAAAGGATTTATATAGTTCCTTCATAATTAAACTAAAGGGTGAATATTATTTCATAGATCCACCTTCACTTCAATACATAGGCTAACAAGAGTACCTATAAGCGACCAATGAAGGAAAGAAGAACATTGTTGGATTAGAAATTAAATGGATAGTTATAGAGTGATAAGAGTTGATAATAAAGTATATTTATGGTGAATATGAGAGTCTCGAATCATCTTGAAGGTTAGGCCTATAATTCTCAATTGAGGCCAAATAAGCTTAGAGGTCTATTTTAGACCTAATAGACATATCTCTTTTGTTAACATCCAAGCCTCCTAAAAACTAACAAAAAGTCATAAAATGTGATAGATAAAAAATTGGAGGATAGAAAAAATAAATAGACATGATGGTGTTTAGTCCATCAAGCCACCTACAGTGGCCTCAAAAATCAAAGCTTTCATGTTTGAACATAGTCATGAAGTTTGTAGGTAGTATAGGGAAATTTTAAACAAAAATAGCCATTTGAAGACCTTAAAATCATAACTAAGCCTTAAAATTTGGAATATAAGGCCATAATGACTGATAAAATGTACCTATACTATTGTATTGGTCATAAAAATAGTGGGTATATACACTATTTTGTCTCAAACCAAGACATGTCGAGGCAAGTAGTAAGAAATATAAACAAGCAAAACGAGTCTTGAAAGGTCTGCAAGTAGATTTGGATCCCACAAAGAGTTCTAATAAAATTGGGTATGATGTTTTAGGGTCACCAAACCTCTTAAATGGGTTTAACATGCTATGCTATAGACACATTTTTTGAATACAAGCCAAATAAGTAGGCTTTAGGTCTAATTCTAGGCCACACTCGCACCTAAAGCTCCCTCAAACTCTTGTAAAGGATTATATGATCAAGTGGATAGGAGAAATAATATTATTGGGACATGATATAAGAGTTTCTAGATGGATAAAAGTGTCTAAGGATTAAAAAAAACTCAAAACTTTTCTCAAAGTAATTAACCATTCACATAGGAAATTTGAGGACTAACATTAGAATCTTACCCACTCCACCTCAAAACATTTATGAGAAAATGATCTTGGTATGTTTTATTTGCCCATTTTTTCTCATAATACATGATATATTTATTGGGATTAGGAATATAGTATTCATGAACCAACATTAAAAAACTAGACACTAAGAAATGGCCTATAATCTACCTTAGGGTCAACTTCCGATGTTTATATATTTGTCCATCCTTTATATGAGAGTAATGTTGATACTTAGAATTGCATTGTTTCCAACACCAACAATGGGAAGTTTCAAGAATGTGGGACTTACGACCTGAAATGACCTCTAGCTTTTAAAGAAGCTGGCTCTTCCTTATCTCAAATGTATTGTGAGAAAAGGGATATAAATTAAATGGAAGCACGATTGCAACAAAAGAAAATTTAACTATGGTGATGTACCTGAGTTTAATTCAATCCTTAATACTAAGCACAATGAAGCTATCATTAGGATTTAATTACATTAAAGAGCAAGCAATGCATGATCAATGTAAAATATGAAAACAAATAGAATCAAAGGCTCACAACTTAGACAATTTTGCAACAACATAGAAAATATCAACAAATGCACATAAATCAATCTTCCTATTAATTTTACAGTCACATAAAAGTCACAGATACATGCACAGTTATACAAACTTTCTAAATCAAGAAAATAGAACAAAGGCAAATGATATTACTGGCCACAACAAGAAAGTCTAAAAACTTCTTGATAACAATCTCTTGTAGAAAATTATCTCTTTCTTCTGATGATTATTTATAATTATGATGATACCTATGATCTTCACCCATATTTATAGCATAGGTCTGGCTCAGGATTACCTGTACGTTCCCTTCCCAATGGTTTAATTAAACTCTAACTTAACTGGAAGTGTCTAATAGAAGATATTTCTTGGATTTAGAATGTTTAGTCTCCTGCATGATCAAATCCTAATGGCCTAACCAAACTGGAACTTAACTAGAAGTTTCTAACAAAAGATATTTATTTGATCTAAAATGTTTAGTCTCCTACAAGTTCATTGGCTAAACTAGATACATGTGATGCTTCCCACTGTGAAATAGGTGAGGACCCTTGGCAGCTTCCACTTGACTCACTTGAAAACTATCTCATTATTTAGGAGGCACTAGAAAATGACACTTGGCAGCTTCTATGGTACTTACAGAAGACACACGACACTTTATGCTTGACTTATACTCTTTACTATTTCTTTGTATTGGGAGTGCTCCATCTTTGACATCTATCATAGTCTGCTACTTTTGAACTTTATCAACTTATAGAAAATGGGATCCATAACACTTCTTGCTTGAGTAGCTTCAAAATGGGAATGGGGATAGGTGTCACTTTCTGTGTATCTTTAACAAGGGACATGTGGTGGCTTCTGCTTGTCTATAGAAGTTTTAGATACTTTTTGAGAGTCCTACAAAAGTTGACACGTGGTAGTCTCAATGGGGCTCTAGTTATATTATAGAAACATTTGGGACTCATTTTAGATTCACACAGATGACGACACTTGGTGGCTTCTGCTTACTTTAGAAATAAAACTCGAGGCCCACCATAGTCTTTACTCAACAATGAAACAAAATGAAGAAACTACAGATGTTGACACTTGGTGGCTTCCACTGAGCTTTAGCTAGGGACACATGTTAGCTTCCACTACTTTTAGAAAAACATATTGAAACCTTTTGTAGTTACCACTTGGTGCCCTCCACATGCACTGAGAAAATCTTATCAAAAGAAGCTTTTGAAACTCATAAGAAACTTGAAACGTGGATGATGACACTTTTCACACTCCACTGAGTTATAACGGGACATGTGGTACATTCTGCTACTTTTAGAAATAAATTATAATGTGTCCCAGTAGATGAAACTTGGTAGCTTTTGCTTGACTTTGATACTTAGACAAAATTTAGGAAAAAATGAAACTCGTGCCTATGCTCTATGTCAAAAACTTTAGTGCCTCGAAACTGAAATGTGAAGGGACAAAATTTAAAGCGCACAACTGAAACTCAAAATAAAATGTAGAGTATTTTACTCTAAACTTGGAGCACACAACTAAAACTCAAAGTAAAATGTAGATTATTTTACTCTATAGTTCTTGGTGACCCTGAGGACTTTTGAGCCTGCTCAAAAAAGAATCCACAATTTCCTCCATATAAAAACATGGCAAAAATCACAACTTCAATAAGGCCATCTGATAAACAAACCATTCAGTATCAAATAGTCCCTACTTATTTTGCAATTCTTGGAGGCTAAATTAAGGTTGATGATGTCCTTGTGTGAAAAACTCTACAAAATATGAATTGTAGCCTTAAATTGGAATTCAAGTTGGGACATGGGGATCAAGACAACTTCCACTTCTGGTACTAATGAATCATCTGTTAAACCTTGGAAAATTGACTGATCATTTTGTCTAGCTAACAATAAAGGTTTAATCTCATCAACCATTAACATAGTGTTACTATTAAGAAAAGGGGAGGGAAGACCCAATTGCACCAGATCTTCAATATGATGCTTCATGTCTTTTATTCCCTATTTTACCACATCTAGGATCTCTTTGCAATTAATTGTGATGGAGTTGAAACTGAGAAATTCATTCACCCTTTTTGTAGCAATCATTCTATCACTAATCCCTACTACTAATAACATTCAATTAGTTATGTCATATATCTTTTGCAGCAACATTTGAGAATCAAACACTCTTAAAGAGACAGTGGACAAAGTGGCCTGAACTGAAGTCTCCACCTTTTCACACAAATTCTATGCATTTAACAAGAAAGTTAGAGAGGGTCTGAGCTGAGTAATCTCCTCAGAGATTCTTTTCCATATTGATACATATAGCTCCTTGACCAGTTTTAGAACTCTTGCATTCTTTGGCCTATTAGCCAACTCAAGTGTCAATTATTTTGTTATTTGTTACTCATCTTGAAGTTGGGCCTGTATGGCAGTGATATTATTTTGTTGATTTAGTAGCTTTTACTAGAGCTGAGTGACATGTTGCAAGTTTTCTTAACATTTTGCCTATAGTGTTTCCTTTTCATACCTTAGGGCTATCACTGCAACTTTCTCCTATGTTATCTCTTCTTTCAAAGAAGCATTTAGGGCCTGAATAGCTTGGTGAGTCTGACAAAAAATAGTAACTTGCAACTATTTGTTGGGACTCTATTTCATCATTCTTTGATTTTATTTTGTAGCCAGATTGCTACCATTTGCTTTCTCTTGAGCTAGATCAGCCTCCATCTTTTGTAACTTCTTTGATACTTTTAAATAATTAGTAGCTACAGTAGAAGTGGATTCATTTAGTAGCTCAACCCAGTCCTGTGGTCTGAAAATTGACATATCCATAGCCACTACATTCATTATATAATCTTGAGGCTGAATCTACTCATTTAACTTGACTACATTAGGTGATAAATGGGTCACATTTAGCTACTACCAACCAAAGATTTATTATCTTTCTTTCTCTCCATTTGGGCTTCCCTAGCCTTCTTAGCAGTGTCTGCTTGAGCTTAAAAAGTAGAGGGAGAGGCAATAAACCCACTTGCAAAAGGATAACCCTATGGTAAGCCATAGGGAATAGCCAAATGTTGGCTAGGGGAAATCTGTGGAGGTTTTCTCTTTGGGATAGAGGGGAAAAAAGAAGGCAATGATGTGGCCTGTGATGAAATGGCATGAGTAGCTATAGGTGGGGCTGATTGGGAAATTGGCACAACAAAGGTGGCAGGGGATATTATTTATCCAGTTAGGATTATCAAACCTATAGAAGAAGAAAATGACTAAGAAGAAGAAGGAGAAATAACACATACCTGAGGAGCAATATATGTACTCATTGGTTGATGCTGTGAAGGTTCTACCTCCTCCTCTAAATCAGGCTAAAGTTTCAACTTCTTATGTTTCCTTGGCCTTTCTTCTTCTTACTATGATTCTTTCTCTTCAATGTTTACCACTATTACTAGTGGTGATTGTGAAAAAATGGAAACCCCAAAGGCTGACACCAATGGAGAAACTATGGGTGGTGAGGATACCACACTCTTTTGTTTTTCTATGGCACTGAGAGATTGGGGCCAGACAACTACAACTGTTTATGAGGTTTGTCCTGGGGCCTGCACTATATGAATGGATTCTACTTGTGACTCTGACTCTCCACCCTGTGTCTATAGTTTACTTGTACTATGGCTAGAAATAGGAGACAGATGCCTTTCATCCCAAATTTCCTCCCATTTCTCATATGAGTCTACATTACCAAAAGAGTGAGTTGTCTCACTAATCTCCTGCCTATACTTCCAATAGGCTTCTATTTTCTCAAGTTTTTAGTCTTTATTCTTTAATGCCCTTCTTAAACCAACAGTCATTCTAATTTTAGGGTCAAAATATTTTTCCTTAACATAAAAGGTCTCCCATGGCCTAGCCTCTTGAAAGGGAAAATATGTCAATTCTACATATAAATCAGGAATATCTTCCTTAGGGTTTCTTCTATTTTCCCAAAAGGGAGGAACCTCATATACAAATTTAGTGATGACCTTATTATTTTTAACCCATGAGGTTATGAAACTGCTTGGGTCATATTTCTATTTATCTTCAATCAGAAAGAAACCCAAGAAGGCTAGCTTTCTCAGCAACAAGTGCTCAGCATCTCTGACCTCTAGGGCCATATTTTTCTCTACCCATGGAATATCATACATTTTCTTTTTCTTCTTCCTAGTGCCATATTCATTATCCACTATAGACAATTGCTGGGTGAATTCTAAGAATGCTAACGTAAGAGTCAAAATCTTGGGTAGCAACACTGATTCTCCATTAAAACTATGGACCCTAATGATATTATGATGGGATCCAAAAAAGTAGTCACAAGGAATAGTAAAATTTGTCATAAGGCCTCTGACACTTGGATTTAATCTATGCTCAATAGGCTTTGGGCTTAGGTGATAAATGATAAGGGCAACAAAAAATTTCCCAAAATTCATATGGGTCACTTGTTTTGGATAAGGTATGTGTCCATGCGGACATAGGAATGGTCCTATTATGACCAAAACTTGGGTCATACATATTCAAATGCATATATTGTGAAAAGATGCTAGAGTTTTGATACAACATAAGGTGAAATATATAAGAAAAATACCTAAAAACCCTTTTAGATTTGAAATGGGTGAGTTGGTCAACCATTAAATAGGCAATCTGCTTAGAGAAATCTAGTTGATACTCTTGAGACTTGTCTATAGTTTTTAATCTGAAGAGAATGGCCATTTTTTCTTCATAGATAGTTATATCATCTTTCATTCCAAAAATGAATGCCTTCATAGATAGTGCCTCTTGACTGGCCTATGTAAATTGTGCCCTTCTTATTGGTAGCATCGGCATAGTGGTATCATCATCCCCTAATTACAATTCTGATCTGAGAAACCTCATTTGATTATTAACATTTTTCCATGTTTTTTGCATTTTGGAAATGGTGGGAAATGTGGTTGTCTTATCATGATATAGGGCCAACATGTCCCTAATGGCCTTCGATGTAATTTGCACCATAAATTGACCATGTTTTATGGTGTTTAAGGGTGCATGAAATAATTTGGTGAATATTTCAACTAAGTCGGGGCACAGATGTACACCTAGGACAATGAATTGTGCCAGTTGGGAAGTCCATATCCTCATTGCAAATGTTTCATATTGTCCAGCCTTGGCCCTCTGGATACATCTTTAGTGTGCCCCTTCTCACAAAGCTTTACTATACCTTTGAAGGGTTGGGTCCATGATTCTGTCTACAAAATCCTTCACCTTTGTTGGGTCAATTGCATAACCAACATCGGGGTCTCTAGTCCTTGGATAGGTCTTTAAGGGTTGTGTAGAGGCTAAATCATATGATTTTCTAGTGAGAAGCTTATCAATGAATTGATAAATCCTAGACCCCTATTGTGAATAATGTGCTCCCTCCATATCTATGTCTATATTAGGAATTAGTGAACTTATGTAACAAGTATGGAAGATTTACAATAGGGAAGGCACTTTTACTAAGCATGTTTTGCTATGAATTGAAAATGTAGGTAATAGAGATTTTTCTAGTAGACGTTGGAATGTTTGAGACATTGTTAAGCCTTAACTCTTGTTATTGGGGTATTTAATGACACATCAAGTCTCAGAAATGGCATTAAAACTAGATAACCATTAGTAAATCTTATTAAATCTACATGGGACAATGAGTCAGACACATCATGAAAGTGCTGCATAAGGTACATTGGGAAATTTTAGGATTTGAGAGAGATTTAATGAATGCATGAGTTTTCAAAATTTTTGAAAAGACTCTGAGCCATAGCCACGTGTTCAAAGAAAACTTATTTAAAAGAAAGAGCGGGAAAGAAAAATGGGAAAATAGAGCAACAAGGAAAGGGAAACAATCTAGCTATAATACATGGGAGATATAGCTTAAATGAAATGTTTTAGGTATATCCCATTCACAAGAATCTCTTTAGGTTTAACCTCCATTGTTTCCATCTCAAATGATTTTTTTTTCTTATAGGTGTGAATCTTATAGGGGCCTGTCCATAATGCTTCAAATTTAGTGTGTTGACCCAACTTGGCAGCTCTCACATCCCATTTCAAAACAACTGAGCCTACTTTGAAATGGGGTTTTGAAGTCTTCTTATCGAAGTGGTCTTTTATTATTTTTTGATGTTTCAATAATGATTCATATGTTGTATCCCTATTTTATTAAAACTCCAAGAGCTCAGCAAGTCCCCATGACTATTGCAAAAATGAGAGTACCTAAAAATCATTTTCAAAGACTTGCTAATTTTCATCATTGTCTGGGATAGTTGGCCTTACTATAACTTTAACTAACTCATTATTGACTAATAGACCAGTTGCTAGGTCTTACTATGAGCCAATTTTTGCCATCCTATCTGCTTCAAAATTTTGATTTTTAGGAACTACTTCAATATTGAAAGCTTCAAAATCATCTATTAAGTCCCAAATTCTATGTCTATAGGATCTCATCCTTACATTTTTGGCTATTGCATTTTCTCTGATTTGTTTCACCAATAGTTCTAAATCTCCTTTTACTATCAGATTCTTTACTCCCTTTTTCTTGGCTAACATGAGCCCATGTACTAAGGATTCATATTTAACATCATTATTAGTATAGGCAAATTGGAAATGGATAGCTCTTAAAAATATCTCACCAGTTGGAGCAACAAGACAAATTCATGCTCCAACACCATTTATACTTCTAACCCCATAAAAATTTAAGGTCTAGATTTTTGATCTCTTTTCAGATTCTTGAGTCTTTGGCATTTCTTCTCTTAAAACATTTGGGATTTCATGGTCTTCATCAAATATGACATAAGTGCCCAGACCTATGGAGTCATAATTTCTATATGGGTCACTTTGCATCATAATTAACAACTGGTTATTTTCCTCCTCTTGGTCATGTTCGGTCCAATCACCTAACTCTTCAACAATGACCCTTTCTTCTTTATTCAACATAGTATGAGATACCTATAATTTTGGGGTTGGTTCATTGGTGATGTGATACTTAGATAGTGACTCAGATAGTATTGTAATTTTTGCACCATATTTGGTTTTTAGGATGAGGTGAAACCAATCAAGTGACATATATCCTCCTATCTTGGCTATGAACTCTCTAGATAAGCATAGGCCAAATATAGGGGGTATATCTATGACTACCACATCTTGATTGAAAATTATATTAGGGAAAGTATACAATTGCAATGGGAGTTGTTAATTGTCCCTATTATTTTCACTGATTTCCCATCTAGCTACATAAATCCTCTAGTAAGTGGATCATAATTTATTTTTAAAGCATTTGCTATTTGTTTAGGCATTACTATATTACTTGCCCCTGAATCTATCATTGAATTATGGAATAGTTTCTTTCCAACTATCAAAGTCAAATAGAAGGGTTCTAGTTTGGATTTGCTTACCTCTGGTGCATTGTTCAAAAGGGCTATTGTCTGTAGAGGAACCGTATCTTTGAGTTTTTCTTTATCAACAGGTCCTTCTTTGGTACTAGTATGTTTAGGCACTACTTAGTCCTGTAGAGCTTCTTGTAATAGTGTCATGCTTAGGAATAGCTAATATGTCCCATATTGAAACATGTGCTAGGGTCATCTTTAGCTAATCTACCACATTCACTGGTCCTAGTGTTTGGGTTCTTGGATAATAAGGGTACCTTGATTTTTCTTGAACTTCTCTAGAAATTAATTGGTTCTACACTGGCTGAGGTATTTCTTGTCTAGTAGGTATGTTTTGATGACCTTGAAATTGAGGATTTCCCATAATTTCATTATTTGTGACTTCAAGCTATTCCATCATCCTTCTCTTTGATCTGGTGTAGTAATCTGATTGTACCAATGGATTTTTATAAGTAGATGCTTCATTTAAGAATACTGACTCTTCATCTTCAACCCATGAAAACAAAGCATGCTCAGGGGCTATTTATTCTTCTTGCTGTAAGGACATTCCTTGCATCTGAGCCATCGGGACTAAATTTTGCATACCAGAGGATTGGTAGGCTTGAGTGTTAGAAGTATTTGTAAATTTTCCATCCATCCTTATTTGCTCTGCTATCTTTTGCTTTAGATTACCCATGGGACAATCTCTAGGCATATGAGCATTATTATAAGGGAAACACCAGACATTGGTGCCATCTGCATAATTATTCTACCCTTGAATAATCTCCTTATTTGGATTAGGGGGAATAGTTTGTGAGGGTGTAGGGACTGCAACTAATTGGTTTGATGGCTGAGGGTTAGTTTGCCTTTAGGGACCCTAATACTAGTTTGGCTGTGGTGGAAGTCTATTTCCTTGGTAGCCTTGATATTGGGGTCTAGGATAAGGATTCTGCTATCTTTTTAGGTTAATTATCTCATTAGAAAATGTCCTTAAGATGTTCTTGACATCATCCATCTCAGATGACTGGATAAGGACAAGTTCTTTAGTAGGTTGTTGAGGAAATGTATACATAGACATAGGTGGGGCTATGGGATTAGGGGATTCTTGATGTAAAGGTAAGGTAATATCTAGAAACATGGGCATGGGAGGCCTTGGGGGCAACTTTCTAGCATTTATTAAGTTATTTTTAGCTCTGACTACATAGTCATAGGCTTCTAGCAGAGTCTGAACTCCAAGTGACTGAATCATTACTGATATATCTAAATATAAGGGTTTAAGATAAAATACTATAGCCATACCTTGTAATGGTCTTACTATAGTAGGAATTATTTCCCAAGTCTTTTGAAATCTTGAATTGAAATCAGTCATTACTTCTTGTGGTGCCCTTTTGATAGTAATCAATTGTTGCAACAAAGAAGATTTATCACCCTTTTCTTCAAATCTTTCAAAGAAAAGATCTCCAAGCTGATACCATGTAGATATTGTATTTGGGGTCAAAGATATGTACCAGTCCAGATCCTTCCCCTTAAAAGAAGCTACTAACAATCTTATAGCCACATTCTGTTGTGTGATCACATGTATTGCATAAACATCAGACACATCCTGTAGATGTTCTTTAGGTGTTTTGAAATCTTTCCAACTGAATTTGGGTAGAGCTTTCAGGGCATTTACTGGAATAGGATCCCAAATGGCTAGTGGTATTGGGAGAATTAGAGGACTGCCAATGTTCTAACTTGCATAATTCCTTGGGGCTATAGATGCTCCCATGTTTGCTATTGGTGATGCTACAAGCTGATTGACCCTTCTTCTTGAATTAGTTATCAATGGTGGTAAGAGAATACCTTAGTTCACAATATATTGAGCTTTTGTTACTGGTCCATAGCTCTGACTCCTTGTATCTCTCTAGTTCATATAGTCTTAAAAGAAATTTCAAGATATTGTGGTCCCATCAAGCATGCCAAAAACTATTGATGATTAGAATTGTGATGTTTCCAACACCAAAAATGGGAAGTTTTAGGAATGTGGGTCTTGTGACCTGAAACAACCTCCAGATTTTAAAGAAGCTGGCTCTTCTTTATCTCAAATGTATTATGAGAAAAGGGATAGAAATTAAATGGAAGCACCAATGCAATGAAAGAAAATTTAACTATGGCGATGCACCTGAGTTTAATTCGATCCTTAATACTAAGCACAATGAAGCTATCTTAGGATTCAATTACATTAAAGAGAAATTAATGCATGATCAATGTAAAAGATGAAAAAAAATAAAATAAAAGGCTCATAACTTAGATGATTTTGCAATAACACAAAAATATCAACAAAGGCACAAAACTCAGTCTTCTTATTAATTTTCTAGTCACATAAAAGGTACAGATATATGCACAGTTATACAAACTTTCTAAATCAAGAAAATAGAGCAAAGGCAAATGATATTACTAACCACAACAAGAAATTCTAAAAGCTTCTTGACAATAATCTCTTGTAAAAAATTCTCTCTTTTGATGATTATTTTTTATTATGATGATACCTGTGATCTACAACCATATTTATAGCATAGGACTGGCTCAATATTTCCTGCATGTTCCCTTCCCAATGGTCTAACTAAACTCTAACTTAACTATAAGTGTTTAACAGAAGATATTTCTTGGATCTGAAATGTTTAGTATCTTGCACAATCAAATCCCAATAGCCTAACCGAACTAGAACTTAACTAGAAGTGTCTAACAAAATACATTTTTTGGATCTAAAATGTTTAGTCTCCTTTAATTTCATTAGCTAAATTAGATACACGTGATGCTTCCCATTATGTAATAGGTGAGGACACTTGGTAGCTTCCACTTGCCTCACTTGAAAACCATCTCATTATTTAGGAGGCACCAAAAAATGACACTTGGCAACTTTTGCAGCACTTACAGAAGACACACGACACTTTTCACTCAACTTATACTCTTTACTATGTCTTTGTATTTGGAGTGCTCCATCTTCAACATCTATCGTAGTCTGCTACTTTTAAAATTTATCAACTTAAAGAAAATGGGACCCATAACACTTATTACTCAAGTAGCTTCAAAATGGGAATGGGGATAGGTGTCGCTTTCCACGTATCTTTAACAAGGGACACGTGGCAGCTTCCATGTGTCTATAGAAGCTTTAGATACTTTTTGAGAGTCCTACAAAAGGTGACACATGGTGATCTCCACACAGCTCTAGCTATGTTATAGAAACATTTGAGACTCATTTTAGATTCACACAAATAATGACACTTGGTATATTCTGCTTACTTTAGAAATAAAACCTAGGCCCCACCACAGTCTTTACTCAATAATGAAACAAAATGAAGAAACTATAGATGTTGACACTCAACAGCTTCCACTAAGCTTTAGCTAGGGACATGTGGTGGCTTCCACTACTTTTGGAAAAACATATTGAAACCTTCCATAGTTTCCACTTGGTGCCCTCCATGTGCACTAATAAAATCTTATCGAAAGAAGTTTTGAAACTCATAAGAAAATTGAAATGTGGATACCGAAACTTGTCATGCTCTACTAAGTTATAATGGGACACATGACATGTGCCACTGCTTTTAGAAACAAATTATAATGTGTCTTAGTATATGAAACTTCATAGCTTCCACTCGAATTTGATACTTAGAAAAGATTTAGGCAAAAATGAAACTCATGCCCATGCTCTATGTCAAAAACTTCACTACCTCGAAACTAAAACACGTAGGGACAAAACCTGGAGCACACAATTGAAACTCAAAATAAAATGTAGAGTATTTTAATCTACAAGTACAAGACATTAAATGAAGTTGAGTAGGTATGTTACCTATGGATTCATGTAATTTATTCTAATATTGGACATATGTACTATATAAACCATCTTTAAGACCCATAGATAGTCATAAACCTCGCTAAAACCCTAAGTAGATCTAGTCTTAGAAAATTTAAAATTATGATGCCTTAACCCCTAAAGATGATATAAAATACTCATGGAAGGTAAATTAAATTTAGAGGGGAATCCACCTATGATACTTGACCATAAAGATGTTGTCCATAATCCTTATAAATAGGTCATTTTTAGGGTTTTGAGAAAAGTCAAGGGTGTTTGGTAGTTTTTGATGATTCTCATTCTTGGAATGGAAATTTTGAGACTTAATACATCTTTTGAATGAATGAAATGCACAAAAATTCAACTCTATAGGTCTCTATAAGGGCATCCAAAGTTTCCAGTCTACCATATTTAAGAGGAATGAACTATTCAACTTGGAAAAGTGGAATTTGGAGTTCTTAGTTCCTTTACAAGCCTATTTCATGGTTAGAGGTATTGTTTCAAATATAAACCACATTCATACATAGGTTTATAATCCTTTTTGAATGTCTCTATTGGCTAAAAAGTTTCAACACTTAGTGCAATTATGCCTAATAGGCCTAATTGGTCATCAAAGAAGGTCAAGTTGGCATTGAAAGGCTAGTGGAGTGAGTTAATATAGGGAGGTTACATTGATAAATGACCCTTGAAGGACATTAAATTCACACTTCATATCTATAGTGGAGGAATAATTCAATTTCCTTAAACTTGTCAATTTTATGTAAAGGGGTATGTGATACTACATGACCATAGTGGCCTAATTGATGATTGTAACTACCATAGGGGAACATGATATACTATTATAGGCATAGTAAATCCTTTGAAATAAGACAATTAAGGTTGAGTCAACCTTCCTTACATATTTTGTAATGTCAACATCTCATTAAAGGAGCCACCAAGGAAGTTCAATGCATGAGAAAATTGAAGGAGGTTTTGCACTTGATTAACTACTAATTTGAGTGGAATTGGTTATGATGACCCTCCTATCCACTCTCCTATGAAAAATTCCCCTTCTTCTCTCCTCACCTCTTGTATATATTGAAGGATTTTTACCTTAGTTTTTATCCCTCAGGTTGGTATGAGGACACTCTACCATAAATGTACTTGTGCATCTTTTTGGACTCAATAATAGAATTTTGTATCTCTTTCATGGTGACATTTGTGTGTGCTCATACTAGTTTGATATGAAAATGTGATGGTTTTCTTTCCCTTTCAGGTCTTGTTTCAGCTAGATGTCAAACAGATGTTTTATGGAGGTCATGTGGAGTATTAAAGCATAGGTATTGGGTATTGAAGTGTATTATGGCTAGTGAGAGTCTTCTATGAGACCTATTGGTCATAACCTTAGTATTCCATCCACCTAGTACAACCTCCATATGAAACAATTGTGCATATGGCTCATAAAGATGATTATTTGGTTGTTATTAGCCCATTATTATGTTAATAATGCAAGCTTATGAGTGGTTAATTGAACTCATGGTGCATCACCACACTTTAGGATAGGTTTTCTTTATGTATTCTATCTACCCTTTCTATCCCAAATATTTATGTCTTAGAAAGATCATTGAAAATAGATAATCAAGGGAGCTAGCCCCTTAAAATCTAGAGGTTTGACCCACTCATTAGGTAACCCATAGCATAGGGTCATTACCATGTTAGCATAAGTTTGGGGTTTAGGACCTAAACATCATGTCCTCAGAAAGGGTAGAACCTAGAGTCTCTAATAGTTATAGCACACCTGATGAGATAGATTTCAACTACCTTAAATCATGCTATGAATAAATTTGAGGACATTTCTAATATGAGGACATCAATATCAAAATTTTAAATCATCTTATTTAGTTTCAAGCATCTTTCAAAAAGTTTGTAATTAATTTCAAATTCACAAGATATTTTTTGGATAACTCTACACCTCTTCACTCATCCTCAATATTCAACCCTAAAAGAACATTATTACAACATAATAAATATGAAATATAGGTCATATACATATTATTCACACTTTTATGATCTTTAATCCATCCACAAATCATACTTACACTTCTCTTTTCTTCACTTGTCAACTCTAAAAACCATTATCTTTGTTTATGCTTTTTATAGAGCCTTCATGATCACCACCTTCTTGGTCAGCCACAAGACATAAATTAAAAATTAATGGTTTTATCCCACTTTAAAAAATATCAAAACAACATACATAGTTCTACCATATATTTTATAGATCACTCTTAAGCACTAAAACCTTTCAATTAGGCCTAAAAAGCCCTTATAGGTCCATGGAGATCTATTCATCCTTTCAACACTTCATTGAGAAAAACTAATAACATGAGACTATTTAAAATAACATAGGCCCATGAAAAATGACCTCTAATAAATTCTCAAGTGATTACATTCATCACTACACACATCTGCATATGCAAAACCTATCAAACATTTGCCTCATACATGAAAACACCATGAACGAATAAATAATCAACTTGTAATCAATTGTTCATACTGAATATGGATTGGTCAAACCTAAAAAATACATATAAATGATATTAAAGGATTATATAAAACTATCCAATATATATTTAATCATTATAAATCCAAACACTATCAATAAAAACATAAACATCCTTATTGTGTCACTTGCAGAAGAAATTCAAACTCTTGGTCAACTTTAAACCATAATAAATGTAAATGTATGACTATTCAAACCTCCAAATAAATTTCAATATAATGTCCCTAAATTTTTCAACCACTTTTATTTTTAATTAATCATCAAAATATATAAATAAAACATTACAAGCTAATTTTATTTTGTAAATTCAAACATTTGAATTCCAACAGTCACTTTTTAATGCAAATTTGACTATAGATATGAGTGAAATCTACCTGGGAGAGCAACTTTGAACCACCATAAAATTTGATATAAATTATTTTAAGACCTTGAATTTGAAACACATTTTTTAGGCACAAAACTTAACAAACCCAAATGACCATTTTCTTCTGACACCTTCACACATGTGAATGTTGATATCATCAATATGCTTACTCAAGAAATTTTTTCAAGATGACTAGGATAACCTAGACCTTCACAAGACTACTTAGATGAATTCATTACACTTACACAAGTACACAAAGAACTCTTGACCCCTCATATGACACCTCAAACAATATCAATACATCACCAACATCCATCATCTTACCTAACTAAGCAAACATTATAACGTCCATGAATGATTACTAGGCACACTTTGTCATTAAGAATCATGCATACATATCAAATCATGTACACCTTATGAACATCATTTAAAATTACTCAACCATCTCCCCCTTCTTCATTGATTTCAACACTTTTAAATTTTTTCAAATCCAATAATAAAGCTATGTGCATACTCTTTCTCCCTATACAAACACTTTCTCCCCCTTTGACATAATGATAATGTGAGATTACCTATTGATCCTGAAGACCTATAAATGTTTTCAACCCCAAAATCAATAAGGTACCTCCTCTAATAGATGATATAAACTCACATATCATTGTGTATATCATTCCTTACCATTACTATCTCAAGACTACTTATTGACAACACTCTTCTTTGACCATGCACTACTATATGAAGAAGAAATGAACACTATCAATAAAATAGGTGTGATCACACCTTGAGAAAAATGAGAGTGAATTCCCCTAAGTCACCTATGTTTGTTCCCATTTTTACACATCATATATTTGGCCTTTTGCACTTGAGATAAAATGGCAAAAAATGATAAAAAAAACCCACTAATATGTCATTGTAGTTAGGGAAGGGTTTGGAATCAAGATTAAACCAAATCCAAAAAAATACTGAGGCACCTACAAAGGGTATGGTTAGATCCATGATAATTTTGGATTTTCTTGAACTAAGGTGAGAAGACCTATTACAGACTAAAATTGTACCATATCTAATCTAGGATATTAATCAAGTCTTCTCACTCAAACTCTAGTCCAACAAGGGAATAACCCCAGGTTGTGGGTTACCTATAGTGGGGCTAAACCTCCAGAGTAGACCGACTTCCTATTTTATGTTCACCTAAAACTAATGTTAATCCTAATACTTTATATGGAAAAGTGTTATAGAGAGAGATAAAACATGAAGGGGAAACCTAAGATAACAATAGTGATGTACCTAATTTATGGTTTGATCCACCCTACTTGACTCTTAGAACACTTACGAAACAAGTAAAAGACTAGATCCAAGATCTAAAATATTTTTCATTAATTAGTGTTTCATGAAGAGGATCACCAAATGATCTAAGCTAAGGGAAATAAAGGAGAGGTCTAAAATAAGACACTAACTAGATATAGTATCCATATGCAAGATTTAATAAAGAGATGTAAAACACTAAACATGACCTGCATAACAAGATGAACTATTAACTAGGTGAGATCATAATTTGACAAGGGATAAACCTCTACCACATATGTAAATATGATAGGTACACACTATACCAAACCAATAAAATCTAAAATAGTCTTGTATTCATCTCAAGAGGTTACAAGATCCTCTTAGTGGAGTTTTGTTATGCCCAAGAGAGGGAGTAGAGAAAACATAGAGAAGATACATTTTTTAGATCAAAATCCTCTTTATATAGTAAAAAAGAGAAAGAGATTAATGCATTATAGAGTGGAGGAAAGTATTTAAGATCAGGAGGTGAGGTGGTAGCACTTGAATCCTTTTTATTTATATGCCTTGATAAATAAATGGATCTCATATTATCTCAATAATCCTCAAGATCCTTTCATTAAATGAGATATCCCACTACATAGTTCCAAAGTTTATTTGAATGGAAACAATTCCCTTAACTACCTCTCTAATTACCAGCTCACCATCTTGAGACCATAAGACCCCTTGACTAGTTCATGAAGATCAAATCCTTAAATCTTAAAATTGATAATCAAGCCATAACTAAGAAATGGAGTACCTACTTTGTCACTGATAGGGACACATTCATAAATGAGACCCTTTGTATTAATCACCTATATCTACTCCATGATCATGGTCCACTATAGATGGAAAACCAACCTAATGTCATTGGTTTTCTCATAGTCCTTATATTAAAATAGACCCAAAAAACCATATAACACCTTTTAGACTCCATCGGGTCCAAAAAGATCCACTTTATCTTTGTAGGAGCCAATCGTTCATTGTAAATAGATCCTTATTTGTCAATATCAAACCATTCATGTGAAATAATCTTACAAGTTGTAAAAATTTGAACTAGAGGTCCACATTAATCTCCAATGGTGGTCCTTTTATATTCTTCATACGTGACTATATCAGTTGGACTGTTCCATGAAATATTAAATATCTTTAATGGCATTAGGAAGAACCTAAAAAACCTTTCTTTCTATTATCAAAAATGGATTTTCAACCTCCATGAAAAACCCTAGGCTAGGTTTTAATCTAATTGGTTGTTGAAATATGACTCAGCTCATTGACACATTGACTCATCTCACTCCATCAATTTTAATCAATATGAATGCCCATGAACCATTGATCCTATACTAGTTGAATATGTCATTGACACTTGTCATGCCCACATTCACTCTTAAGATGTTTTGACCCTTTGACATCCACTAGCTATTAGATTTGAAAGTATGATCAAATACAAACTATTTGGTCAATTAGGACCCATTATTGAAATCCAATGGCTAGTTCATGATCTTAAAATTGATTTCCTCACTCCCATTAAATGAAATTTTCATGACTATCATTTACATTCATGTGACCATCAAATTTAATCTTAATAGGATTTGTCTTTCTCTATCTTAATGTTGATGTCCTACCGACCATTATTTGGCATCTCAGAGAATGTAACTAATGTCCTACAGACCATCAAATTTAATCATAGATATATTTTTTTCAATATTTATTTTAATGTTATCATGAATGTATTATGTTATATGTCCATTTTTTAAGGCTTATAACTTGAAGACCAAAATTCATGGAGTGACCAAACTTTTAGGATATGCTCTTGAGGTCAAAAGGAACAAACCCATTTGATCTGTCAATCCTAATGGATTCCTAATTGAAGATATTAAATTTTCAAGTTGTCACACCCATATCTTTTCCTATGTGATGTCCTAGTGATAGTTGAGCTCATTTGGATAAGTATGGGAAACTTAGTAAAATCTGAATGAGGAGCCAACTTTACACATGCATAACTCTACTTGTGCTTCAGTTTAGGATCTAGAACTTAGTGCATAAAAAATAGGGACCAAGATGAACAAACTCATGTGACCACTTCCCTTGAAACTACCATACTTATGAAATATGGCCTTGTCAATATGCTCACTTGGCTCTACTGAAAACTCTTGAAAATTTCTATGGGAAAATAGTGGAATTTGGTTGAGAGGCAAATTTTCGATCTCTATAAATTTTGGTGCACTTTGATAGAGGATGTGAAACTTGGTTAATATAAGTTTGACACAAATGTGAAAAAACCCATATAAAATTTTTTACCTGACTCATCCACACATGGAAATGGTGATGTTAGAAAAGTACCTACTCAAAAATTATACCACTAGACCCAAGATGCCTAGATGAACACAATGAAGAACTAGATGGATCCCATGGATTTCCACACTTTTATAAGTATTATTGAAATTATGAAGGGTATTTATAACCTATTCATTTGCTCATCCATTAGCAACCTAATCCATATGGGTGAAATCTTGGTTTGTGGGCTAGAAATAGCCAACATCTTTGGCAACTCATAAGGGTTACATGCCTATCTATTAAAAATAACCTAGGCCATGTGCCTAATCTAGTCCATTGGGCATGGAGTATCTTCTCTAGATCCAACATATTGAATTCCAATCCTACTCTAACCTCTCTTTTGAAACAAATAAAAAGGACCAAGAAAAGAATAAGATAAGACAGAGTTCCCAAGGCACTTATTGAAAGGGAACTAACCTATTGAATAAAATAGGGACAAAAAATAAATGTGCTAAAGAGGCACTTAGAATAATTTGAAAAAAATTAATATAATATATATATATCCTAAAACTATGCACCTTTCCTCCTATATCCAAAGGAAAGTTTGACAATTTTCATGCCTCATGGGATGACAAATTGAGTGAGGCATGAAAATTCTTGGATCTTGGTCTTGATGTCTATTTTCTATTTATTACAACTGTTAACCTCCTTAGCATGATGTTCAATAAGAACCAAACAACTCAAAATAGGTCAGCTATGTGTATCTAGATAGTCTATACTTTCTCATATGGCTACTCAGTTGTAACCTCTAATAGTGGTTCAATAAGGTACACCTCTTTGATTTCCATGGTATCCTTAATAAGACTAAGATTATTCTTTGATTAAAGTTCCCTAGGATCATCAAAGATATCTACATATTTTTCCTAATCTTTGTCTTTATCCTCCATGGGAAATTCTTTGTCCACCTTCTCAAGCACTTGATCCTTAACTTGACTAAGATCTTTGAGCTCTTGAAAGAGCTTCATTTGAAGCTGCCAATCATCTTTGTCCTCCTTGTCATCTATAACCAACACTTATTTAGTATTATATTCTTTATGTATGAGGTCATTAAGATGTTGTTATTCATATTCCAAATCATTAATGTTATCTTTATAAGATCCCACCTACTGCACTATCTCATCATCCAAATCTACCATCTTAAACTCAATAATATCAATCACGAAATCATGATACAACTATTTCCAATGCCACTCTCTTTAAATAATGTTTTATGCCTCATCAATGGTGTTGTGTGATTTGTCCTCATGGCTATCTTACAAATAAAAATGATCCTATACTTGATATATATCAACTACCACAAGATCTTGAGAAATTTTTGATATTGGATCAGAGAGTTATTAAGAAAACTCTAGATGCACATTTGAGACTTCCCCTATTGGATCTCATCTATAACTTACACTTGATCTTATAGATCATTCTCTTTGATATTATAAAAGATTGAGACATCTGTGCTCTTCATAAGTGGTGTCCTAATACTGATCTCCTCTTCTAACTCTGATGATTCATCATTATTAGTTCTAAGTTCAATATGGAGCTAAACACTTACCTCTTGAAGGAGTGGCATAAGACATCCTTGGGATGACTCCAAGAGAGATGAGACATATGGAACAACTCCTTGGTCCAAATATTTATCTTTTACCATCATGTCCTCCTCTTTCTTTGGCATGCTACTTTGGATGGATTTCTAAGATGGAAATGACCTAGATTCTTGAGGAGAGAAGGGTGGGGGTTCAAAGACCTCAAATTTAATAGATTGGATGACTTGGTTCCAAGATGGGAAAGATAGAGGTTCTTCTTTGACCTTTTGATTATGGTTCTTCTCCTCTTTCTTTGTCCTTATTTCTAAATCTTTGATCTGCTTATTTATATTCTCATAGAATAACTTATTTTTAAGGTGGTTATTAACTTCATAAAGATAAGTAAAACAAGAAGTTTCATGAGAAAGGATGAGAGATGTTTATAGAGGTTTAGATCCTCATTTATTTTGGGCCTTCAAATCCATTTTTTTTAACTTTTCCCACCCCATTATATCACTACTTGGTTCCATATTGGAACCTTTAAGGATTTCATATGAGGTTCTTGAGGAAGGATGGAATCTTGAACCTTGACAATAGGATTTTATGTAATAATATCCTTAATTATTTGAAAACTCTCTTGGATAGATCCCTAATAAGGAAAGGTCTAAGGAACATATGAAGGACATGGGGCATTCAAAGGGATACTTGGAATGGTCTCTTGAGGAGGATTGGATGGAACATAAGAAAATAGAGGTGGTGTATATGCAGGCACATAAGGTTGGTGACATTGGTCCTACTATTATTTAAGGCCCTTTAGTTTTTCCTCAATTCTTTAAATGTAACCACCTACATCCATCATCTCACCTATGAGATTCTTCCAATTCACTCTCTAAATAGGTATCCATTCTTATTTTATTTGTTGTAATGACTCTATCACATGATGAGTTAGGTGAGTAGAGAGATCTTGGCCATACTATTTATTTGAGCAAAAATCTATTGCATACTTGTCAAGGATTATTAAAGTCTGCTTAAGTGCTAGTATGGATGGCTCATGATAGGGTTGTTGATAAGTAGTATTATGATGGGCTTACTATTCATAAGGAGGATCAAGGAAATATTCTTATATATATGAATAAAATAGGTCCTCATGTTTTTGGTGAGGATGATGAGGAAGGTAAGATCTATTCAACTGATAATAAGGATTATGAGAAACTTGCCAAGGTTCCTCATAGCTTTGACCAAAATATCTTTATGGGTGATTAGACTCATATGGGTCATGAGGATCATATTGGGGCTATTGATAAGGAGGTGGATAATAGGGATATTCACTTTAGTTTTTTATATTGACCTCATATATCAAATGAGATGTAAAAATTGATTAGAAACCTCATTAAGACATACCTAGTCTACTCATAACTAGAAGCTTGATTTGGAGTCACCATTGGTGCTAATGTGTTTGCTTCAAAAATCTAATTAGAGGAAATACACACCAAGATCTTTCCACCATTTTGGACCTCATCCAAATAGGTGTGACAAAACAATTATGGACTAAAATTTCACCCTAACTAATCAAGGAGATTATTTAGGTCTTCTCACTCAAACTCTAGTCCAACATAGGAATAATCCTAGGATGTGGGTTACCTATAGTGGGGTTGAACCTTTGGTATAGGCTATATTACTATTTAATGTTCACCTAAAACTAATTATAATACTAATTATTCATAGGGAAAAGGGTCAGAGAGAAAGTAACATGAAGGGGAAACCTAAGCTAACAATGGTGATGCACCTTATTTATAGTTTGATCCACCTTGCTTGAATCTTAGAATACCAATGAAACAAGTAAAAGACAAGATCTAGGATCCTAAAAATATATCATACATTAGTGTTTCATGAATATATTCATCAAATTATATAATCATAGGTAAATTAAGGAGAGGTATAAAATAAAACACTAACCAGTCAAATTATCCTTATGCAGGCTTCAATCAAGAGATGTAGAAAACTAAACATGACTTGTATAACAAGATGAACTAGTAACTACATGACATAATTTTTTACAAGGGATAAACCTCTACCACATATTAAAATGAAAAATGTACACAGTATACCAAAAAAATGAAATCTAAAACCATATTATATTCATCTCAAGATGTTACAAGTTCCATCTTGGCAAAGTTTTATGTTGCCCAAGAAAGGGAGTAGAGAAAACACAATGAGGATCCATTTTTGGCTAAAAAGCCTTTATATATAGTAGAAAAATAGATGGGAATAATGCCTTGGAGAATGGAAAAAATATCATCATGATAAATAAGTGATGTGGCATCACTTAATTACTTTATATTTCCATGCCTTGATCAACAAATGGATCTCCCTTTATTCCACTAGTCCCTGAGCTCCTCTTATTAGTTGAGAGTGTCCCACTAAAGATAAGGGTGTTTTACATGATGACCAAGTTCCTTTGAGAATAATAAAATTCCCTTAACTACCTATTTAAACACTAAATCACCATCTTGGGACACTAAGTCCACGTGACCTATTCATAAGGATCAAATCCTCAAATCTTGAAAATGACAATCATGTCATGCCTAAGTAGTGGAATATATGCTTTATCACTAATAGGGCCACATTGATAAATGAGACTATTTATAGTAATCACCCATATTTTATCCATGATCATGGTCTATTATAGATGGAAAACCACTCTAAAGTCATTGGTTTTCCTATAGTCCTCATATTAAAATAGACCCATAGACCATATAACACCTTATGGAATCCATTAGGTCCAAAAAGACCCACTTTATCTCTACAAGATCCAAGATTTCATTGTACATAGATCCTTACTTAGAAATGGCAAACCAATCATGAGAAAAAACCATGCAAGCCATAAAAATTTGAACCAAAGGTCCACATTAAGATCTAATGGTGGTCCTTTTATATTCTTCATACTTAACTCTATCAGTGAGACCACTCTATAGTGTTTGAACAAACTTCAATGAAATTGGGAAGACCATAAAAAACCTTGATTTCCATGGTAAAAAATGGATTCTCAACCTTTGTAAAAAAGACATAGGCTCACCTTGGCTCTAATTGATTAAAAAAATCTAACTCAACTCATTGAGACATTAACTCATCTCATTCTATTAATTTCAATTAATAAGGATGATTGAGAACCATTGATCCTCTAATTATTGAAGGTGTCCTTGAAACTTGTAATGCCTAAATTATCTCTTTAGATTTGATGACCCTTTGAACTCCACTTATTATTAGATCTAAAAGCATGATCGAACATATACCATTAGATCAACTAGAACCCACTATTTGAAAGCCAACAACTAGTTCATTATCTTAAAATTGATGTCTTCACTCCCATCAAATGTTTGCATGGCCATCATTGATAGTCATGGGACCATCAAATTTAAGCTCAATAGCATTTATATTACTCTATTTTAATGTTGACATTTTATTGACCACTATTTGGTATCCCATATAATGTAACTAACATCCCACAAGCCATCAAATTTAAGAATATATAGATTTTTTCTAATGATTTATTTGGACATTAGCACAAATGTATTATGTTTTGGGTCTATTTTTGAAGGCTTATAACTTTAATATCAAAATTCATGGAGTGGACAGACTTTCAAGATATGCTCTTGAGGTCAAAATGAACAAACCCATTTGATCCACTGGTCTCAGGGGCTTCCCAAGTGAAGATATTAAATTTTCAAGTTAGCTAGTTCATATATGCTCTTATATGATGTCTTGGCAATGGTTAATCTCATTTGGATAAGTATGGAAAGTTTAGTGAAATATAACTAAGGATCTAACTTTGCACATGCATAACTCCTTTTGTGCTTTTGTAGAGGATATGGAACTCAGTGCATAGTAACTAGGGACCAAGATGTACAAACCCATGTGACCAATTTCCCTTGCAACTATTACATGTGTGAGACATGGCCTTGTCAAGATGCTCACTTTTCTCTATTAGAAACTCTTGAAAATGGCTAAGTTTGAAAAACAATAGAATTTTGTTGAGAGGCCAACTTTGGATCTCCATAACTTTTGATGCACTTTGGCAAAGGACTCAAAACTTAGCATATATAAATTTGGAACAAATGTGAACATACCCATTAGACAAATTTTCCCTAACTCATCCACACATAGTAATGGTGATGACAATAAAGTGCCTACTTACAAATTTTTCCACAAAACCCAAGATGCCTATATGAATACAATGAAGAACTAGATGGATCCATTGTATTTCCACACTTTTTTCAAGCACTCTTGATATTCTGAAGAGTCTTTATAACTTGTTCATCTACTCATCCATTAACAACCTGATCCATAAGGGTAAAATCTTTCTATGTGGGCCAAAAATGGTTAATAAGACCTATGGGATAGCTTTCTCACATGAATAGATTATTCAATTCAACCTCCATCGGGATTATTAGTACAAGGGAATATAAATCTAACTAGAACAAAACCAAACTTGCTCACTCCATCCAGGAAGGGTTATCACACAAAATGAGAAAATGTTCTACGTTAGATACAAGCTATTGAAGACAAATATCAAAGTGACTGCAAAATTAATTTGAAACAATTTTCAACAACACAAATATTGAATAAAATATCACAGTTTTGGGATTTAAAGCACCAAATGTAGACATAAGATAAGTATGAAAGATTTGATGCATTTTTAGGAAAATAACACTTATAGTATGCAAAAAAGTGTATTATTTATAGGATACGACAAGGTAGAATAGGTTGATAGTAATAAAAATGGGGTGGTGTGTTAGTGGTTTCAAAGAGAAATATTTCCCTCAACATACATGACATCACCTATTGTAAATATGTAGGAAAATTAAAATGAAAGCCATGGAAACTACATGGAGAAGTTTGCATCCATTGGTGCAAATAGAATTAAAATGCCCAAATGTTCGCTAAAATCCTATAACATACACTGAAACTAGAAACTCAAATACTTTCTCTTGCTAAATTCATAAACCCAAGGTGCCTTAATGAGGTATTCAACAAAATATGTCCAAATATGTATGCAAAAGGGGTTTATAACCCATATCTATACCCAATATGACAACCATACATAATAACAAATCTAGATATCCAATCAGCATGGCATGTAAAACATCTCATTGCATTTCATTAACATGATATAATAAATAAACACAAGTATTCTCCATTATCATGAAATAAAATCTTACATACATCAATGTTTCAAAATGTTGCCATGGGGACAAGCATGGTGTATTTGCTCGATCTTGGATAGGGGAGACATATAGAGATGTTCTTAGAGCTTGCTAATGTCTATATAATTTTAACCACCTTAGTGAGGGAGTCAAAATACACATAGTAGTGATCCTAAAATGTAGAAGACATATACTGAAGAAGACATGAACAAACATAATGACCAACATAATGGCCAACTAGCCTCTTTAATAGAGGAGAATCCCTTTACTTATACATTTTTTACCCATTTCAAATATGCAATTTCCAAAGTCCCACCAAGATGATCCTAGCTAGAAAATATTCCTTTACCTTACCTAAAATATTCATGTAACTATAAGGAAAATGATTATTTCAATTGCCTTTACAAGGAATGATATAGATTTTAAACAAACCCCTTGATTTCTTTGCTATAAATGCTTTTAAATGATCTAGAAGGAGAAAATTCATGGTGGAGGTCAAATAAATCATTTGTCTTTATGAAAAACTACCCAAAGATGCCTTGTACCACTTGCTTTCACAACTATAACCTCTTGGATAATTTCCCTTGCCTTTTGCATGCCATGGAACAACCTTCTCTTGCAATCATGTCTTGGAAATATTCTAGATCCATGTCTATTCAAATTATCTTCTTTGGAGTGGCCCAACTTGGACTTGTAAACCTGTAATATCTCTCCCATGGAGGAACTTGGACAAGCACAATAAATAAAAATTCAAAATACTTAAGTCATCTTCAACCCTTTACTTTTTGGCTCTAACTTGTATTTCACATTTTCCCTCTTTGCAAATTTTCACTTTTAAGGATTCCCCCCTTATTTCCATTTTTAATGCATAAATGCATTATTTCACTTTAGACTTATTGGGGAAAATTTTGACCCCACTTGGCAATTTTGAATCTATGGAAATAACACTTATAGTCCCTCTGGGAATTTTCCCTAGGGAATTCTCAAATGAGCATATAAGGGGTTAGTATAGCCATTTTGAATTATAATGCATCAAACATAGGCTTTTCATTATTATGACTTCCCTAATCATATAGGATTTACTCGAGATCTGCAAAGAGATCATCTATTTTATGAACATAAGCTCCTTCATATTAGTATGCTAAAATCATAGTAATAATGTCAATAGGTTACAAGTGCTTCATTATTAATCCATTTTCTTGAAAAGTGTTCATTTATACTATTGAATATCAAAATACACATTCTATCCACAGGTCCCAAACTTCAAATGCACCTATAGAAAATTAGTGACATCCAAATGTTCAACTCTTGTGCCCTCTAAAACATCTTTGGGATATAATTCAAGAGCTTATAGATAAAGGGACCGATGGATTTTGAATTAAATTTGTAATTGATTTTAAAACCTGAGACTTACTACATAATTTCCATGACTGATCTACAATTGACCTAGTCAATCTAATGTTAATGGCAAAAGCTCCACAAATTCACTTTGCATAGAATCTTTGATCATGATGTGTATGTCTCTGTGGCTTCACCATGTCACTTTTTTCATTAACTTGACATGTGACTATTGTTCCTAAGACATGTGTCAACACATCATTGGGTCCATATATTTGAAAATTCCACCTAGGAATAACACTACCATATCCTTGTCTTCATGATGAATGATAGCATGCCACTTTGTAGCTCTTCATTTGACTTGAGTCCTTTGAAATTTCATCTTTCATTCATACCACTAATATTGAAGCATGATCAAACATAAACCATCAATCCAAATCTAAAGTATCAAACACCATTGGATATTCACTATGTATTACATTTGACATCCACATGTTGATCATTTGACATCCATGGGAATGTCTTTGATGAGTGCATGATCATTAAATTTAATCTCCAATAGATAATCATCAAGATTAATTTTGACATTTGTGAACCCATCATTTGACATCCATAAGAACATTATTTATAGGCATGTGACCATAAAATTTAATCCCCAATAGATAGTTACCATGGCTTAAATTAGGTGTTCATGTGCCAGTCATTTGATGTCAACATGAATGTTTGTGTTGGGTGCATGGCCATCAAATTTAAGCCCAAATAGATAGTTACCATGTCTCAAATTTGACATCTATGCACTTGGCATTTAACATTCACATGACCATCAATGACATCCATATGACCATCAAATCTAAGCCCTAATGTATAATTATTGAGCTTGAATTTGATGTTTGTGTGACCATCAAATACATTCACACAATCATCACACTACTTGTTCAAATTTTTGAAATCTTGCATCTGAAGTCAAAAAAAACATGAAGGCACCAAACTTATAGGATATGTTGAAGGTATGAAGAAAATCATTTTCATATAACTCTTTTAGCCTAATATGATTTCTGAAAAAACTTATAAAAATACACAAGTGAATTGACCTATTTGTTTTTGCATTTACTTAGAGATGTGTTGAATAAGTCCTCATTCTAGCTCACACCGTCAATCTCTACACATAGGGGCCAATAATTTAGTTCACATCATTTTTGTCTTGATAACAATTTCATTAGGATAATTATTCCATAAAAATTCCTTGTTGGCTTTCACGACTTTTGTTCTAGGTCTTTTTTCTTAGATGTTCCTATTTGCATTTAGCCTTTTGTTCTCAACATTCCTCTCTTTGAAATTTTTATCTTAGAATTAATTATTGCATGGTTTTTGTTATCAAAATTTCTACTCCCAGGCCCTTTGTTATAAGAACAACTATTTCAAACATTTTGTCTAGGATAATTTTCCTAAAGAAATTGAACTTTCTTAAAAAATTCTCTTGCAACAATTTAGTCTTTGGAATTTTTGTCTTCATTAGGACAATTGTTTTAGATAGTTTGTTTGAAAAAATTTCCATAAAGAAATTGATCTTTGTATTTTTATTGAAGAGTTTTTACTTTACACTTTTTCTAAAGGAATTGGACTTTACATTTTTACTGAAGAAATTGGCTTTTGTTAGGGTTTTGGTCATGGGAAAAATGCTTGAAGGAAGAGTACTCTTCAAACTTTTTTCTATGGATAAAAAGTTTGAAATAAATGGAGCTATGGAATTTTTGTTGTAGATAAAATGTCTAAAAAATAATTATTATTCAGCCTTTTTGTGGAACACTTAGGACTAAAACATAGAATTTTCTCAGACCTTTTTACACAGGTAAAATGCCCAAAATAAATAGACCTTCAACATATACAAAGTAAATACCAAATCAAAACATAGATAATTTAACATGAACTTGACCTTTGACATGACATTTGAAGACATAAATTAGGCCTAAGACTTAGTCATCTATACTCAACTCATACTAGTCTTAGGAAATTTCCTTGACAAGGGCTCAATTGCTTTAGTGTGATTTTGAGCAATAACACTATCTCTCACTCAAGGATGCATACCCCTTATAGGTGTGCAAAGAACCCTAAAACATAAGACCATGTGCTAATCCATTGGGTCATAGAGTCAAGACTTAACATTTTACCAGTAATACTCATGAAGCCTCAATAAAAACATGATAGATTGAAAAAAATAGATTAGGTAGATTTGAAAATGAGCACACAACAAAAACACAATAAAAAAACTATACAAATAATACCCAAAGTAGAGGGGAAATACAAAAATAAATCAACAAGACTATACAATTAATTTACATTATCACAGTCTCAATCTATGAAATATTCCAAATGCCTACCATTAATTAGAAGCTCTAAAATCTCATCATCCCTTAATTTCTTGAGTTTTTCTAGTAGCTTGGTGGCCAAGGTGAAGTAAATCAATATCTACACTTGCTTGAAGGTCCTACTACTAGGTTGTAATAGGATGACACATTGAATCAAATCCTCTTTGCCTAATTTCAAATCTATATAAGACCATGCCAAAATATTTTGGTACTCCTTTAGTATTTGTAAATGATCTTGTTTCTCAACTTTAATTAGATGAGTACCAAGTAGGAGTGTTTCAAGATCAAAAATGTCATTTATGCACTCAAAAGTATTGCTTGAAATAAGTCTAAATTTTTTCATCTTTAGGGGCATAAAATACAACCCCATCTTCATCAAATGACATATTTCAAACAACATCTTCATTGTCAAACCCAATATCAAGAACAAATAGTTACTCAACAATGTCCACATTCCTAATAGAGCTACCCAATGCTACATCCATGTATAATACTTATTATAAAACACACTTTGGATCTTTGATTACATCAAGATTGGGTAACTAATTTACTTATATTATACTATCATCACAATCAAACTCATATGTTAGGACACATAACTTGTTGACCATGATCCAAAACTAATCAACAATAGCAACATTTATCATTTGTGTGGAGGCATAAAAAATGCCTAGGGAGTCTTGATAATTAAACATCAAAATATCATCATCATCATCATCATCATCATTATCATCATCATCATATTTAGACTCAAGATTATCCACATTTGCATCACTTCATTTAATACTAGGAATAATAGGCTATTCATTAGCATCAACATTCCCAAGAAAACTACCCAAATCAGCATCTATGTATAACACCTCATTGAGATCATGTTTTGGATCTTCAATCACATGTAACATATTTAGATCTCTATGGAATCTCACCATCTTACCCTCTAATATAATGGTGGCATAAGAAAGGTCCATCAGTATACTTTCACCCATGATAAAATCCTATTTTCATGACAACATCCCCCACCTAGGTGGGTAGTCTATAACTACTACATCCATATTTAGATACTTACCAGGATGAACTACAATTTTACGACTAATCCCTTGACTTTTCCCACAACAAGTACCTCTCACGAGTCCATGGTATAGAATTTACTAAAGGATTATGTAATATTAACTCTTATCTTATTTGGGACACCCAGGGGCATCACACTAAAACAATCTCTAGAACCAAACATACAATTATGGATAATTAGGCCATTGATTAGTAGGGTTGTATAAAATGGATCCACTTTCAGCTAGCTAGCCACTAATGTGTTCCCTAGATAGACCGCTAGAGTAGGTTCAATAGCTTCTTTTGATTATTCATCTTCTTCTGTGGGTGCTTGGGGTAATTTTATTTCATTCATAGCAAACCTCTCACCAAATTCCAAGTACTCAAAATCCCTCTTCTTATGTTTAGGTATTTATAATAATTCAACAAGTAGCATGGTGATTTTTATTTAACTAAAACTTGGGCCATATCACATATGCTATATTGAGGAAGAGGAGTATTTGGTGGAAGGGTAATAACACATTTAGCTGGGATACAATCATTTAAATTCTAAAGTGGAGTAGGATGGGATGGATTTGTGCTCTTATAAATAACTAAAGTGGAGTAGAATGGGATGGATTTGCACTCTTAGCAACAGTTTTTTAGGGTGGATTTTATTTAACCTCATTTTCACCCTTAGGGATACTAGACAATATGACACTCTATTTATCTTATAAGGAATGCCTCTAGGCTTAGTAACTTGGGACATGGGCGCTATCTTGGAAGATTATAGGATTTTTGTATATTTCTTTGCTTTCTTGTTTGCATTCCCTAACTTTGTATTTGTAGGGGTAGTGTCTTGGGAAACAATCCCTAGTTGCCTACTTCTCAAGAAGTATTCCTTATTTTGGGTAATTATTTAATTAATTTATATCCTCTTATCCTTAACTGATGGAACTTCCCCATGATATTTCTTAATCATCATAGAGCATAAGAGATCAAAATCATGAATAGGAAATTCATATGCTTGTGCCATATTAACATCACAAGAAAATTCAAAAGTTAGAATACTCTACATTTCAACCATTCTCCACAAGTAATCAATAATAGTAACATTTAAAACTTAGAGGTAAAAATTCTACTCTGGGGACTTTCATGAACATAAAAATCTCATATTCGGATGATGCATGCTTAGGTTCATCTGAATCTTCATCAATTTGTTTAATAGTATCACATAGAGGGTGTGGAAAGAATCACTTGTCACACTAGTCCATGTTAGTGTCACAATATTTATCATTCATCTTGGTATTTAAAGGATCAAACACTTCTTTTCCAACCACTCTATTTAAATCTATATATATTCTCTCATCATGTGCAAGCCTCTTCCATTTATCATTGTCTCTACTATATAAAACAAGCCCCCTTGGTGCTTGATTCAGATTTGTATCCCTATCCTAACTAGTAGATATATGTGGGACCCCTTTCGTATCCCTCAAAAACTTGTAGGACATCTCTTTGAAAGTGGAGGCCAAAGTCTTGATAGTCTTTTCCAAATTACCTATCTTTATGGATTGTGCCTTTTTGAATTGACCAGTTTTACATTAGCCTACTTGTTTATGGGATTTTCCATAGCCTTGATGTTATTCTCAATTTGGATGGCCATATTTAATGCCAACTATAGGTTCATGAAATCCTTGTCCTACAGTTACTATGTAATCTTCTTGTCAAAGGCATCATAGTACTTTATCAAGCATGTTGTATCACTAGGCCTAATGTTTTTGCATAGCCATATCATAGCTTTGTTAAACTGTATATTTAAGTCCTACACACATTCATTAGGATTATTTTTAATAATTTCAAACTTGGTTATAAGAAACTTGGGATCAACTCTTTCACCATACTAAATTCTAAAGACATTCTGCATCACTTCACATGAATCGATGTATCTAGGGGGAAGAGAGTTGAATAACTCATGATAATCTTCCTCTAGTGTGTGCATAAATAGATTAATGTAAACATCCTCATTATTAACCTCAAAATATTCAATGATATTTTGAAAATTCCTCAAGTGCTTATCACCACTCACTACATTATTCCCTTAAAACTTTGGGAGGAATTTCCTAACTTTATTTGGGACTTGATTAGGACATCCTTCCATTTCATCAAAATTAATACGCCTAAATATTGGAACATGGAATGTAGGACATTCATTCTCATCTTGGTCCCTATGCCTCATGATTAGTTTAATTAGAGATTCAAGAATAATTGGCAAAGGGATATGAGGAGGGATGAGATGGATTTGGTGGATTAAACTTGTGAGGGGATTTAGTTGGTTGAGAAGGAGCTGGATAATACATAGGATTATAGGTTTAAATTTTTTTAGGAGAGCTATTATAGTCCTCAATAATAAGTGGGTCAAAAAAGATTTCAAGATTATTAGAATCTTGACAACCCTTAGTATTCAATAGGCTTCCAAACTTGGCTCCTTTATCTTTGATATAAAATTAATGGTGAGACAAGTTTATTAGATGAGTCACCTCTGAAAGATGATATCAATCCTTCCAAATTTGTGAACAAGAATATACTCAAAGCTAAAATTTAATAGAATATTTAGAATAGGCTCTAGTCTTCATTGAAACCAGGTGATAAAAATTGGAGTCACCACTAGAATCACAATTCTAAAATACAACAATTAAAAAACTAATACTGATACATGATGACAACATACGTTGTTAAAGTTAGTGATGTGATAAAAATCAAAGGCACTAAAATCTTTAGAATAATGTTCAAAAGGGAAAAAACACCTTCCAACATGCAATTTTAAAATCTCTTTGTAGTGAATATAGAATAAGTCAATTATCAAACCTTAATAGATTCTTGGCACGTCCCTAGTAGAGTGTTGCAACATTGATGACCAAGATAGTCAAATAAGTTTAGCAGCAATAAACAACTTTCAAAATGTAAATACTCATAGCTCTAGCTCACTATAAGAGTCCCTACAAACACAAGTGACCAAGACTTTAATTTAGTCCCCAACAGTGGTTCCAAAAGAGTGTTGGTTCCCATTTGTACACCTCATACACTTAGACTTAACACTTGAGAGAAAATGGAAAGAAATGATGGAAAACCCACTGATATGTCATTGTATATGAGGAAGGGTTTAACATCAAGATTAGACCAGATGAAAAAAATGATTTAGAGGCACCTTAAAAGGGTATGGCTAGCTCCCTTCTACTTTTGGCTCTACCTAAACTAGGGTAGGAGGACTTATGGGGTAGCTTGCTCACATGGAGAGATTATAAAATTCAACCTCCATGGGGATTATCAACACAAGTGAATACAAATTTGATTAGAACACAACCAAAATTGCTCACTCGACTCAGGAAGGGTTATCACACAGAATGAGAAAATTTTCTAAGTCAGATACAAGTTACTGAAGCTAGATATAAAAGTGATTAAAACCTTAATTTGAAATAATTTTCAACAACATAAGAACTGAATAAAATATTGCAATGCTAGGATTTAACTCACAAAATGCAAACACATGTTAATTATATAAAATTTGATGCATCTGTAGCCAAATAACACTTATAATATGTAATAGGGTGTATTATTTATAGGGTAATATATGATAGATTAGGTTTATAGTAATAAAAAGGGGTTGGTGTGTTGATGGTTTAGAAATAATAGTGTTTCTCTCAACTTGCATGACACTCCTATTACAAAGATGTAGGAAAACTAAAATGAAAGCCATGAAAACTATAAGGAGAAATTTGCATCCATTGGTGCCAATAGAATGCAAATGTTGAAATGATCCCTAAAACCCTAGAACATACACTAAAAGTAGAATCTCAATATGTTTTCCTTCTAAATTCGTGAATCTAGGGTTCCCTAATGAGGTATTTAATAAAATATTTCCAAATCTCTATGTAAAAAGGGGTGTATAACCAAAATCTCTACCCAAGATGATAACCACACATAGACACAAAGCTAGATATGTAATCAACATAGCATGTAAAAAATCTCATTTCATTTCATTAATAATATACAATAAATAACCACAAGTATTTTCCATTAAATTGAAATAAAATATTACATAGATCAATGTTTAAAAATGCTTCCATGGGGACAAGCATGGTGGATTTTCTCTATGTTTTACAAGGGAGACATATAAAGATGCTCTTAGAGCTTACTAATGGTTTTATATCCATAACCACCTTAGCAATAGATCTAAAATATACACAATAGTGATTGTAAAATGTGGAATAGCCTATACTACGAAAGACACAGACCAACACAATGACCAACACAATGGACAATAAACCTAATGAATAGAGGAGAAGCCCTCTATTTTTCAATTTTTTACACATTTCAAATCTTTAATTGTGAAAGTTCCACCAATATGTTCCTAGTTAGAAAATATTCCTTTTCCATGCCTAAATTATTCATGTAACTAGAAGGAAAATGATTGTTTCAACTACTTTTAGAAGGAAAAATGGAAATCTATAAAAAACCCCCTTGATTTCTGGGCTAAAAATTCTTTCAAGTGAGATGGAAGGTGAATATTAAAGGAGGGAAAAAAACCATTTCTATTTATGTGGAATTACCTAAATATTCCCTAGACCACTTGATTGTATAGCTATAACCTCTTGGACAACTAACCTTCTCTTTATGAATGCCATGGAATAACTAGTTCTTACAATGATGTCCTAGGAATATTCTGGATCCATGGCTATTACAATTATCTTCTTTGGAGTGGCCCACCTTGGACTTGAAAACCTACATATATATTTCCCATGGAGGAGCTTGGATAAGCACAATAACAAAAAATGCAAAAGACTTAGATCATCTTTGACCTTTTACTTTTTGGCTCCAAATTGTATTTCACATTTTCCCTCTTTACAAATTTACCATTTTTAGGGTTCCCCCTTATTTCCTTTCTTAATTCATAAATTCATTATTTCACTTTTGACTTATTGGGTAAATTTTTAACCCCACTTGAAAATTCGTAATTTATGCAATTGGCACTTATAGTCCCTATTGAAAGTTTCCCTAGGGAATTATCAAATGAGTACATAAGCGTTTAGTAAAGCCATCTTGAATTATAATGCATTGAACATAAACTTTTCATTCTTATGACTTCCCTTCTCATATAGGATTTAACCTAGATCTACAAAGAGGCCATCAATTTTATGAACATAAGCTCATTCATATTAGTATGCTAGAAAACATAGTAACATTGTCAACAAGTTCCAAGTGTTTCATCATTATTCCATTTTCTTGCAAAATGTCCAGCTGTACTATTGATTTCCAAAATACATATTCCATTCTCAAGTTCCAAACTTCAAATGTACATGTAGAAAACTAGTGACATCTAAATGTTTGACCCAAATGCCCTCTACAACATCCTTGAGAGCTAAATCATGAACTTATAGATAATGGGATCTATATTTTCAATAAAATTTTCCATTCCTTTAAAACCTAAAACTTCTTGTTCCACTACCATGACTCATCTAAAATTTTCCTTGTCAATCTGTTATCAATGGTGAAAGCTCCACAAATTCACTTTGCATAGGATCTCTTATCATGACATGCATGACTATGCTTCATCTCCATGTTTCTTTTTTCATCAACTTAACATGTGACCATTACCCCTAAGACACATGTTAACATGTCATTGGGTACATATCTTTGAAAAGTCCACCTAGGACTAGCATAGCTAGATCCTTTTCTTCGTGATGAACACTAACATGCCGCTTGATAACTCTTCATTCAGCTTGAGTCCTTTAAAAAGTTAGCTCTCATTTTTACCATTGATCTTGAAGCATGATTAAATGCAGACTATCGATATAGATCTAAAAGATAAAACACTATTGGCCGCTCACGATGGATTAAATTTGACACCCATTTTCCCATCATTTGCATATGTGGGAATGTCTTAAATGGGTGTTTAACTATCAAATTTAAGCCTCAATATATAATGATTGAGCTTGATTTTTACATTCATGAACCCATCATTTGACATTCTTGTGAACATTTTTTATGGGCATGCAACTATAAAATTTAAGCCCCAATAAATAGTTACCATGGTTTAAATTTTACATTAACATGCCCATAATTTGACATCCATGTGAACATTTTTTATGGGTGCATAAATATAAAATGAAAACCCTAATATATAATTACCATGGTTAAAATTTTACATTTGTGTGAATATAATTAGATGTTCATGTGACCATTAATGATGTTTGCATGACTATCAAATTTAGGCCCTAATGTATAATGGCTAAGCTTAATTTGGATGCACACATGACTATCAAATCATCCATGTAGCCATCACATTGCTTGTTCAACTTTATAAAAGCTTGCATATTGAGTCAGAAAAAAACTTGAAAGCACCAAACTTGTAGGATGTTTTCAAATCATGAATAATATCATTTTCATATAACTCTTTTGGCCTGAGATGATTTTTGAACAAACTTATAAAAATACACAAGTGAACTAACTTGTTTATTTTTATCTTTTATTTGAGATATGTTGAATAAATCATGATTCTAACTTGCACCATTGATCTCTACACATAATGCCCAATCCTTTGCTTTGCATCATTTTTGTCCTAGCACCAATTTCATCAAGATAATTATTCTACATGAATTCCTTGTTGGCCTTTGAGACTTTTATTTTTGGTCTTTTGTCTTGGGAATTAATGTTTGCATTCAACCTTTGGCCCTCGGCATTCCTGTATTTGGAATTTTTATCTTGATAATAATTGTTGTGGATTTTTTATTCTTGTCACTTCTGCTATCGAGCCCTTTGTTATCAGGATAATTATTTTGGACATTTTATCCAAGACAATTTTCCTAAATACATTGAACTCTCTTAGATTCTTTTCCTACAACAATTCAATCCTCAACATTTTTATCTTCATCAATACAATTGTTTTAGACATTTTGTCTAAAGGAATTTACCATAATAAATTGATCTTTGCATTTTTACCAAAGAAATTGGACTTTACACTTTTTTGGAAGGAATTGAAATTCATGCTTTTACTAAATGAATTGGCTTTTGTTGGGATTTTTGCCATGGGAAAAATAACCAAAGTAAAAGTAACCTTAGGTCTTTTTTCCATAGACAAAAAGTTTGAAATAGATGGACCTACAATTTTTTTACCATAGACAAAAAGTCCAAAACAAATAAGTCTTCAGCCTTTCTGTGGAATACTTTAGACCAAAACATAGAATTTTATCGAACCTTTTGTGTGTGAAAAATGCCTAAAGAAAATAGACATTCATCATATGCTAAGTAAATATTGAATCATCACTTAACCGATTTAATATGAACTTGACCTTTGACATGACATTTAAAGATAGAAATTAGGCTTAGGATTTAGTCATCTATACTCAACTCGGGATGGTCTTAGGCATTTTCCTTGATAAGGGACCAATTGATTTAGTGTAATTTTGATGGTCTTAGGCATCTTCAGACCATCTCCAACCACAATGAAATTTCATAGTTTCCTTTAAAACAATTCTCACAAGCCACCCATAGAATTAAGAGTGGAAATTCAATAGGTTTATCAAACATATATGATACATAAATACAACTATTATTTAGGGATAACCATACCTTTGCATTCTTAATAAAATGACCAGAAAACACTCTTCTTCACACTATCCTTGCTCAAAGGCCTAATAACCCTACCTAAACTTTATATAGCCCATAAAAAAAAATTTATCCACCCTCATGACTTTAAATTTCATATTTGATGCACACTCATATTCCCCATCATGCATGCTAAGAATCATCATCCAACTCTTCCTCTATACCATAACTCCTTCACAAATTAACTTGTCAACTATCCCTCCATTTGCATAAATACTCAACCATATAACAAATCATACATTTACAGATGACTATAAAGTACTTTTTGAGCACCCATTTATATATTTAAACAAATTAGATAGCCTCAGATCTCAACTCCACTAAGAAGGTCATTAACCCATATGGTGTAAAATATAGGGCATAAAAAATAATAAGGGTTAACTTACCATCTTTTAGTCAACACCAAATTCTAAAACTTCTCTCACCCTTATAGGTCACCAACACAAACCACTTTACCAATTTTTGAGGTCTAAATCCTTAGATAACCCATATAACCATGAAACAGTTTTTGTCTTATTAGCCATTAAGCAAGGACTATCATACTCGAGAGGTATCAAAAATCTTCAATTTACCCTCAAGAAGAAATAAAATCCTAAAATCACTTAGATCACACCTGTATGATGTCAACACACCTTTATATGCCATAAAGACACCTTGACCACTCACAAATCTTGATTATCACTTGGAAAGCTCATGACTTTGCCTACAGACCCTATGTATACCCCTATCACTATGCTTAAACACCATTAATTGATCATATAAGCCTTATAACATCTCTTCAACATGTTTTTCACATGAACACATCAAATCCAACTATCCTCCACCCTTTGTTGGCATTATAAAGCTCAAATTCAACAATTTTTCAAGATGAGCTCTCACCAAGTAAAATGGTCAAACTAAAGAAATGGTCATGAAAGCTTCATGTGACTAATACAATACATGAAGCCCCATGTATTTCACTTAGAAACATCCTTTATACACTCCATATAAACATTACCTTTATATTCCAAGATTTGACCTTCTAAACCAAGCATCAAAATTTGACTAAAACTTACCTTTAGGACCAATGCCCCTTAATAGATTTATTGAAGCTTTCCATCACTAACCTCTGGAGTAAGGTCATGAAATTATTTTTACCCCTTAACCAATGACCTTTTATTATTGATAAAAGGCTTTAAAACATAATATCATTGATTATAATCATAATGGTATTGGTCTTAAAGACCAATCAACAAATTTATATACCTTTGTACATATTATAGCATCTTGCACATCACCTAGAGCACACACACTTACGTATACATATGAAAGATGTATATTAAGAGGAATAGGTAGAGCATAAGTATTATCTTCATGCTCTCACTTGGATTTTTGTCTTTCCTCATCATCAAATTGACTTTGAATGGGTCCTTAACTTCATTCTTTCTTTTAGACTTATAATTTTTATTGATTCTTTTGTTTACTTGAGCAAATAAGACTTAATCTTTGACACTTGAACTTGTACCTTATTCTATCATTACAAATAATCCATTTTTAACCTATTTTTCATTCACATCCTTGGGTCTCCATTAATTATGGCTCCTTTTCTTTATGTTATGATTGACATTCTTTGTTGTAAAATTCTAACCATTCCTATAAAACCTTTCTATGTGACCTCTCTTTTGACACTTGAAACAAATGAGTTTTATTTGAGTGTACATACCTTATGTATCAGCCATAAGATGACTCCTTCAAGTTTCATTACCTCATTCATACATATAATCATTTAATTTCTTGATAAAAGCATTACAATATCTTGAAATATGAACAATCCCTTAACACCTATAGCACAATATGTCATACTTTCCTTATCAATTGGTTGACTACCTTGAGTGATGGTATTTTTCATGCTTGTCATAATCTTGAGCATAATTTCATATAGATATTTTACTAGGAAATTTTAATTTTCAATCAATGATCCTATGACCAAACTAATGACAATAATAATAGTATCCATTGAAGGAGTTATCATTTCTTATTACATTAGGTTTCTTTATTTGATTTGAAATATTATAGCTTTTGAAGTTGTCCTTCTTATTCATATTGGCATTATTATTGTATTTACTATAAATCTCCTTAATATGATTAATATTTTGATATATCATCACTATCTTATAATTGTTCTTATCCTTATGATCATCTTTATGGAACCCTAAGCCTAAATTGTCATTTGATACCTTTTGACTACTCAATAGGTTATTGAGATTGACTATACTTTTCTCAAATTTTTGATATGTTTAAAACTTGCTCATGGTTTGATATAGTTTCACCTACAAAGACTCCATCTATAATTTATATTTGACACATTATTCATCCTTAATCTTTACCTCTTTATCAAGGGTACAAAAATACATTTCAATATGTTGAGTGATCTCACCATGCTCTTTAAATTCATTACCCAATATTTCTTCAAAGAATCCAATTTCCTCCTCATAGGTCTTGATTAAGGATGCTTTCTTTATATTCTTTTCTTGTAGAAGCTTCAACTCTTCCAAGTTTTTTAGATATTTATCTTCAAGAGTGAATTTTTTTTAATCTTTTTCCTCTAAGCCATCTCCACCAAAGAGATAAATTCCCAAAGAACATTCTCCTTCATCATCTTCAAGAGCTATGGACAACGTCTCCTTATCCTCATCATTACATGAATCATCATTATTTGATGTGTTTCCTTCTTCTTTGGCATATGAGTTATTTTATTCTTCATGGTAAGGGCTCTTACTAAATTTGTATGACTCCTTTCCATTTCTATTATTGAATAACTTTATATATTTGCTAAGAGCCTCAAATTTCTTATACTCATCCTCATGATATTCCTTATGAGCTTCCTTGTTTTTAAACTTGCATCTATCTAGGCACTTGAAAGGAAGCTTCATTTCATATTTACCTGATCCTACATTTAGTTTTCTTGCAATCATGGATTCAAGTTGATCTTCATTAATATCAACATATTCAATACTTAACTTACTCTTCTTACCTTTTATCTCCTTGATCACCTTGAAGGTGGCTTCCTTCTTTAGTGGTTTTTCCATATTAAATATCTTCTCATAGGCAATAAATATGCCATGCAATTCATCCATATTCATCTTGGTAAGATCATTAATTTATTCTAAAACAATTTTTTTGAGTCAAACTTAAGAGTGAGGGACCTTAAAAATTTTTTTACTATAATAAATTCTTTAATCTCATCTCCAAGATCTCTAATCATGTTCACCACCTCGTCAACCCTTATAATATATGATGCTACAGTATCTTCTTCCTTTATTTTTAGATCCTTAAATTTCCTTTGGTAAGTATATAATGTGGCCAATTTAACCTTGAATCCCTTTCATAGATGATCTATAGCTTGTTCTATATTTCCTTGTCAGACTTGCAATAGATCACCTTGGTGAACTCAACCTCTAATAGCCCATAAATGATAGCATCCATAAATTTAGAATTATTCTCACTAAACTTCTTATTAGTTGCACTAGTTGGAGGAGTAGGTTTTGTAGAATACCCATTCATAATAGATTTCCAAATGTCAAAACTTAGAGACATGATGTAGTTCTTCATCCTTTCATTACAAAAATCATATTTGGATCCATTTAATAGTGGTTCTTTCTTAGTAGAGAAACCTCTTTGTATTTGATTACTACTCATTATACGTTTGATCACCTTCAAGTGGTTAAAATTATAAATAAGGTGTGGTTCTGATACCAATTATTAGTGATACAATCAATGAGAGGGGGATGAATCAGTGATGCAAGAATTCCAAATCCAAAAATTCAAAATATTATCCACTCAACATAAGCATTCATGAAACATATAAACTAGTTATTTCAAAGAATAAAGGAATATATGCAAGATCAGATCACATTACACATGGATTATGTGGGAAACCCTAGTGGTGGATAAAACCCACTCTCAAGACTATAAAAATGTAGACTACATTCTTATAAAAGATCACAAATAGGAGACTTTAGTGAAGCACCCACTTCATAAGGAGAAAGAACCCATAAGCATGGACAAGCACCCATTTTACCTTAGATGTTGATTACCCACACAACACCTTTAATTTCAACACCTCCAAAATTTTTATTGTATTTCAATTTGATAGATAAATAGTGAATAATATCTTTCTTCAACCCTTCACACTTACTCAAGTCTTCACACATAAGCAATGCATCTAAAACAACCTTTTGGATCACTCTACACCTCTTTGCTCATCATGAATATTTAAAACCATAAGAACACTATTAAAACATCATAAATATGATCTCTAGGTCATACATATATTCCTCTCACTACTCTTTTCTTCACTTGTTAACTCTATAAACCTTTATATTTGTTTATGCTTCTTATAAAGCCTTCATGATTACCACCTTCTTGGTTGGCCACAAGACATTCCTTCAACCTTAAGGATTTTATCCCAATTATAAAATTATAAACATCACATACATAGGTTTAACATAGCTTTTATAAATCACCCTTAAACACCAACACCTTTCAATTGTGTCTAAGAAGCCCTTATAGGTCCATGGAGACCTATGCATCCTTTTAACACTTCATCGAGCAAAACTTTGAACATAAGACCACTTAAAAGTATAGAGGTCCATGATACATGACCCCTAATACACATTAAAGTGATTAAATTCATAACTATACATGTATTCATATGCAAAACCTATCAAAAATTTGCCTTGTACAGGAAAACACCATGAACAAATAAATAGTCAACTTGTAAACAATTGTTCATACTGAATATGGATTGGTCAAACCACTAAAATACACATAGATTATCCTTATACAGTATACAACAATCTCTAATATATAATTCAACATTAAACATCCATACACTATCAATAAAAACATAAACATCCTTCTTGAGTCACTAGTAGAAGAAAGTCAAACCGTCATACAACTTTTAACCGTAATAAATGTAAGTATACAACTAGTCAAAACTCCAAATCAATTTTCATGGAATGTAGTAGAAGTTTTATACCAATTTTCTTTTATTAAATCATAAAATTCATCCATCATCAAAAAATTTAAATAAAAAATAATAGACTAGTTTTCTTTTGTAATTTCAAATATTTGAATTTCAACAGTCATTTTTAATGCAAATTTGACTATAAAAACTAGTGAAATCCACTTGGGAGAGAAAATTTGAAATATCATAACTTTTGATAGACATTATGTAAATACTTAAAATTTAAAACAAATACTCTAGGAACAAACTAAACAAACCCATGTGACCACTTTCTTCTGACACCATCACATGTGCCAATGTTAATGTCATCAATCTATTTACTTAGGAAATTTTGACAAGATGACTAGGATAACATAGACATTCACAAGACTAATTAGATGAATTAATTTCATTTTTTTAATGTACACCAAGAAATATTTACACATAATATTATCCCTTAAAATTTTTCAATACATCACCAACATCCATCATCTTGCCTAACCAAGCAAACATTGTAATGTCCATGCATGATTACCAAGACACACTTTGTCATTCAGAACCATACATGCATATCAACTCATGGACACTCTTAGGCACATTATGGACATAATTTATAACACTTAAAAAATTATTATCCTCATAAACCTCCATGTAAACCTCCTCATCCTCATGATTAGTCCTATTATTAGTCTGTTGTCCCTTGTAATCCACCTGTACAAAACACCAACTATCTACACTTAAATTGAGAAATTAAGAAAAGAAAGGGACATGTTGTAGGAGGATATTATGTAGTATAATTTTTTTTAATGTCAATCCCTTATTCCTCACCAAAATACCGTTGAAAACTAAATTGATCACCTCATCTCCCTTTCTTTCCTCTTTAATCATAGGAGAGTTCCTAGTCCATAATTGTTTGATCAATGACAAGGAAAATATTTAATTTTTCCCTAAATTAGTGGAATATAAATTAAACCTAATTTATGATACTATTATTTACCTTAAATTTTAGTGTAATGTGTCTCCCATGAAATTATTTGCCATTTTTAAGAGCCTACAACTTACCCTCCATTCCTACCCAAAGCTTTCAATTATGCAGGACCTTATTGTAGCATATTTGTTTCCTCATTTTTCATTTTGTTTGGATAATTAATTTATGGATAAGTTTATGTGTTAATTATTCAAAGACTTGTCTCATAATATTTAAAAACTTGATCATGGTGTGGAAGTGAAAATTAGGTCTGAGTCACTCTTTAAATTCCACATTTAGCCACCCACTCCAATCACCCCAAAGGCATATTAATATCACCTTCTTTCTCAAAATAAATATCATTGTATTCGAGATCTTATGCCTATTAAAGAGCTTAAATTGATCCCAAAATGGAATCCTTCATGGTCCAAGGACCTAAACTTCATCATGCCTACTCTTGAAAAGGAGAATAAGGAAGGAAGATTAGGTAAGAAATCTATTTCAAGGAGCCTCTCAATTTCTCTAAATAGATCCTTAATCTTTCATACTATAGTAATTAATGATGTGTTACCCAATTTTGGTACTCCTAAGATCCAAATTTTGATAAATACCCTTGCAACCATCAAGTTGACTAAAGGAATATGCTACCCACCTACCCTATCCTCTCTTTAACAGAAATCAAGTGTACCAAAATCATAATATGAACCTAAAAGCATGGTGGAAAAATGATCAATATTGGTCAATGAAGAGGTAGTCATCCATTATCTTTACCATGTGGTGGTTATAGTTAGGCCTTAGGATCATGCTAGATAAGACAATCCTAGTGTTTATGAAGAATAGATTTATGTTGGAACCCCTATACATTCTAATGGATCAAAAAGTAAACATGAATAAAACTTGGATGATAAAGGGTAGCTACAATGTCATAATAATAGAACTAATTCAAATGAAACACATGCTAAACTTTTATTAATAGACCAATTAGATGATAGCAATCATGATGATGCTATTGATATTTAAGTCAATAATCCACTAGAATATAAGTGGTAGTAGTTGTGCTTAGAATTCTTGAGTGAAATGGAATAACTTAGCAAGGCAAATTTGATTGATATGATAAGATAATAAGATTGATTTCTAAGTGGGGAAAATAGTTCAAGTTAATAAGTGTATAATAAATATGAATTATACATTCATTGGGTTGAGTATCCACCTTTTTATATTGATGAGGAGGATGAACAAACTTCATCAAACTAAGAACCTTGCCAGGACCCTGTCAAAGAGGAGGAGGCAAGTGACCAACATGATATCTTGTAAGTAGATGGAAAAGGTAGATATGAACCTTGTGATTTATCCATTAACCATGATGAAATATCCTTTTGGGAGGACTTAAGATAATTCTACCTAAGTCTAGATACCTAACTATTACATCAATCATAACATTAGAAAGATCTTGTCAAGAACACTTCATTAGTTGATCATTTGGAGTCCAATGAGCATAATCATTTTCAGCCCCTAAATGAAGAGGAACTAAAGCTTATGATGTAGTATATAAATATTTGGGAAGAATATGATTGGGTTATTTACCTTCATACTCAACCCATGCACCTAAGAATGAATCTTGATGGTTCATTAACTCTTCCAAGTGACCAAGAGAGTGATAACTATAAGAGGAGGTTATCACACATTGGTCAAAGTCTGATTACACCCAAGTCATCACATGAAAACTCCACATCAAGGTGCCAAAATCATCACAAAACATTCCCATTTTATCTTTAGGGAATGAAGTCAAAGTTAGGTCAATTTTTCTAGTAATAAGTTTGTTTTCCCAAATAAGTGCTTTACACAAGCTTGTATGTAGTGCCTTATTGGTTCAATTCTCTCCGTCATTTATTATTAGTTATTTCATGTGTTTTTTAGTGTTATGTTTTTTCTCTTTCCTTGTTTGTGTGTGTCTTGTTTTTTTTTAGTTCTTTGAGGTGTCAAAAGTATAAGGTAGTTTGGTAGTCTAAAGAGTCATCATGCCATGCTTCTGTGTTTAGATACCTTGTAATGAAAATGTTTGGGTTCTCTTAACCAGTAGGTTGGTCACCCATTAGAGTCACTAAAAATGTTGACATGTTGGTCTCATAAGCCAAATGTTAACCCCATACATCAAAAACTTTAAGTGACCACCATCCTAGCTTGCTTCTGATTACTTCATGTATGGTCATGTCTTCCTTGTCCAAATGAGAGTCTTGGAAGACTTACTAACAACATAATCAAGTGTCATGGTTTTATGCTCCATTCATTGGTATCATTAGTATATTGAGCCCTTAGGGTGATATAATGAGTATCATAGTGTCTTGAGTAGAGAGATATCATTGCCAAGAGGTCATGGGATCCAATGAGCACTTGGCCCTATTTGAATAATATAGTGCTCTTTTCTAATGAAAGGATGTTTTAGCATTGGTTTGAGGCTATAATATGAATATAATAATATATTTAATACATTTGATATGACATACCAACCTAAAGTTCATTTGAGCCCTTTATAACCCCTCAAACCACTTAATGAGCTTATATCACCTTTTGAAAACCTTAAAAAGGGCAAAATTTTATTAATTGAGATGAAAAGGGGAATTGAATCCATCTTATCCATGTCATATATTATCCATAAGTGCTTCATGAAACAAAAACTCATTTTATGAGCCACCCACACCCTTTCCACTAAGCCAAGTGGGTCCGACATGCCACTTTGTGGATTTTACACTTCATTTCCTTGGTTTTTCTTTATCTAAAGGGATTAATAACTCATGATATTAATTATTTTATCTTAATATGGTGTTTTAAGGTCTCCACAAGGATAAAATGGTGGTAAAATGCTCTCTTTTGATAGTTTTCTATGTGTTATATGAAATATATAGACTGTACTATATAATAGGGGATATGGTCATGAAGATAAGCTCAGGTGTGATGTTTGTGAAAATGTTTAAGTCAAGTGGGTTCTATTCAAGTCCAAAACCATTATACTCTTCACTATCTCTCATTTTTAAGCCTAGATAGCCCCTCAAGTTCTTTCTTGTACCATATAGTGGAAATAGGAGAGGTCCCAACTTTTGGCCATGAGAAGTAGACTCAACCAGCTTATAATCATGATATATTGTTTAAAGATTAGTTTCCCAAAATTTATGAACCTTACTTAAGAATTTAAGTAATGTGTATGTACTTCTCATTTGCATAGGCTAACTTTAGCTAGTTAGTTTTCATGAAATTTTACCTAGTTTGCTCTGTCCAATCATTATTTTTTTAATCTCAAATCTTGAAGGGATTTTCTATGTAAATTTGGGTATTATCCCACATATCTAATAAAAATATCCATGATTAGTCATCGTGTGCATCCTATAGAGGAATTGACTATGTTTGACAAGGTTGAAAGCCCTTATTAACAGTTGTTTTGGTTGGTTTGGAGAGTTTTAAATAGTTCCAATGCCTTCTTACTTAAATTAAATGCTTATTTGTCTATTATCATCTTAGGGTACCTCAAAATGAAGATAATCATGCATTTTTGAGAGCCATTATGTAATAGTCTATATTTATGACTATTAATGGTATTTGTGAAGTTAAAAAAACACAAAAACATTGGAAAAGGTGTTAGAATGATTGGGTAACATATTCTTGCTATTGAAAGAAAGCCTTTCCACCACATTATTTTACTTAAGATGCCTAGACACCACACCTCTTTCTTGACTCACAATCCCCTTTTAACATAATTTAAGGACTATTTGCAAAAATTAAGGTGTTTGGAGTTTTTAAGGTTCCATTTCTAGGATGTGTATGATGTGTTATTCTTTCAATGTGTCATAATTTAAAAAGGTATATGTTGTAGATGTTTCAAAGTCTATGTTGAATAAAATTTGAAGGTCTCCATGCTTATCTACATGCCACATCCATATCATTTCCACGTCAGCATATCCACACTATCATTTTCACTATCACTCCACTATTTTAATGTTCTCAACATCCCATTATCACTCCATCTCCACCTCTCTCTACCCATCCATCCTCCCTTCTAGGTTTAGATCATACTATTGATCTTGTATACTCCCTTAAAACCCATAGAAGGAATGAAACCATGGTGTGCTAAGCCATTTGGGCATAGACCTAATCAAAGAGCCCATCAAGATCTATAACAAGCCTTCTATAACCATTAAAATAGGGTATTCAAAATGCGTAATGAAGACCATTCAAGGCTATGAGAATATGACATGGATCTCAATGAGTAGACATCTTGGAAGATAAATGATGATTTAAGATTAAAGACAAATAAGAAATTCAAATGGATTTAGGTCATTTTTTTCCATCTTAAGCCTCATGAGTACCTATAATCATTCATATGGTCTACTATATTAGAGTATCATAGGAGCATGATGAAGGCCATTAAAGTGTAATTTAGAGAGAGAGAGAGAGATAGGGAGACATAGAGGGAGTTATAATTAAGGACCTAACAATATATGATCACCTAAATGGGTCTAAAGTGATGTATATCGTAAGTGTCACATATAGACTACCTTAGTCTATACACAAGGTCACAAAACTTAGTCAACAAAGTAAAATTAAGGATAATCAAGGTCTTATCCTTGAGCTTGAAAAGACATTGGATAACCTCAATTGGATAAGGAGGGTTATTAAATGCATGCTAAGGTTATTAAATTAACCATTACCTCATTATTCATCAAGTCATTCTCTCTTATCAATATATATGTATACTTACAATCACCTCTATTGGTTTATGCCTAGCTAAGGAGAGGAATTTAGCAGAGTTATGCTTGATGAAACTAAGGGGTTTATATTTAGAATTCAAGGTGTTGATAATGCTCAAAACGACTCAAAATTATTGATTAAGAGACCTTTGGATCTATATAGCAAGTTTTATATCAAACCAATAGTATCGCTAGGGGCTATTTGGCTTATTTAACTAGAAAGAAAGGTGCCTTGAACCTAGTAATAGAGAATGACAATAGGGGAAAATTAGATAGAGACTTAACATACTAAGGTTAAATAATATAAGTTATAAATCTCACTTAAGAGTTATCCTATCTCCTCTACTGTCTATCTCTCTTTCACAACCTAAAAGAACATCTACAATAGTAAAATATCCATCTCCAACCAAGTTGTGAAAAGAAATAAATCTAGGTTGTGGAGATTAGAGGTTATTATTAAGACATGGGTGGAAAGGTCAAATTCACAAATACATTTCTTGAATATAATACTACCCATAAAGTTTTGTGACACTTAAATGGAGAGAGACTTCCCATATACATCTCATAGCATAGACTAACACCTACAGGCTATGGATAAACTCTAACTTAAACAAGCATGTGCTAGTAAATCTAGAGGCTCACGTGTGATCATAGAGGTAATTTTAGAAGTGTTAAACCTAGTAAATGGTAGGATAAGTGTGTTTAGGATCCTATATGAAATAAAAAACACTAAATCATAGCTCTTAGGGTTTCATATTCATGACTATGTCTAGACCCTAGGATACTGTAAGCATAATATGCATGGTTTAAATTGAATAAGTAATTAGGAAATGGAATGGACCACCCATATGATATGAATTAATTTATATATTTACTTAATAATTACAATAAATGGGTAAAATTATCCCATAACTCCACCTTCACTTCAATACATAGGCTATCAAGAGTAAATATAAGTAGCCAATGAAAGAAAGAAGAACATTATTAGATTGGGCACTCAATGGATCATTTTAGAGTGATATGAATTGAAAATAAAGTATATTTAATGTGAATGGGAGAGTTTCACAACATATTTTAGTTTAGGCCTACAACACTCAATTGAGGCCAAATAACCATAGAGGTCTATTTTAGACCTAGTAGACATATCTCCTTTGGGAACATCTAAGCCTCCTATAAACTAGACAAAAATCACAAAATATGATAGATAAGAAATTGGAGGATATATATGGTGTTTATTCCATAAATCCACCTATAGTGGCCTCTAAAATCAAATCTCTCATGTTTACAGATAGTCATGATGTTTGTAGGTAGTATAAGATAATTTTGAGCTAAAATAGCCATTTGAAGGCCTTAAAAGCACAAATAAGCCTTAAAATTTGGAATATAAATCCCTAATCATTGATAAAATGTACCTATACTCTTATATTAGTTATAAAAATAGTGGGTATACCCATTGTTTTGTCTCAAATACAAACATGTCTAGGCAAGTAATAAGAAGGCTAAACAAGCAAAATCAGTCTTGGAAGGTTTGTAAGCAGAGTTGGATCCCAAAAAGAGTTATAATAAAATGGTGGATGATGTTTGAGGGTCACCATACCTCCTATAGTGGTTTAACATGATGTGATATATGCAAATACTTTGAAGATAAGCCAAAAAAGTAGGATTTAGGCCTCATTGTAAGCCATACTAACACATTAAGCTCCATTAAGATATTGCAAAGGATTATATGATCAATTAGAGAGGATAATGAATATTATTGGGAAATGATATTAGAGTTTACATATGGAGAAAAGTGTATAAAGATAAAAAAACCTTAAAACTTTGCTTGAAGTACTTAACCAGAAACATTGACAATTGAGGACTAACTTTAGAAGCTCATCCACTCCACCTAAATATGTTTATGAGAAAATGATCTTGGTATGTTTTAGGTACCCTTGTTTTCTCAATGCATGATATATTTTTTGGGATTGGGAAGCTAGTCTTCATGAATGAATGTTAAGAAACTAGGCACTCAAAAATTGCTTGTAATCTACTTTAGGGTTAACTTTGGATGTTCATATATTTGTCAATCCTTTGCATGGGAATCCAAGCCATTCAAACAAGTTGATTAGGTATATGACCTAGGGATTAATTAAATTTATTATAATATTAAATGTATATACTATATAAACCATCCTTAAGATCCATAGATAGTCATAAACCTCCATAAAACCCTAGGCATACTCAGTCTTTAAAAAGTTAATATTTTCATGCATTTCACCCCTAGGGATGATCTAAAATACTCATTGAGGGAAAATTAAATTTAGAGGGAAATACACCTATGGTACATGACTATATGGACATTATACATAATCCTCATAAATAGGCATTTTTAGGGTTTTGAGCAGAATTAAGGATGTTTCCAAATTCTTGATGATTTAAATTCTTGGAATGGAAAATTTGAGACTTAATCTAGCATACAAATGCATATCATGCCCAATAATTCAAATATAGAGGTCTTTACAAGTGCATCCAAAGTTGCTAGTCTACCATGCTTAAAAGGAATGAACCAATCAACTTGTAAAAGTGGAATTTCAAGCTCTTAGTGCCTTTCCAAGACTAATTCATGATTGGAGGTATTTTTATAGACATGAAACACATTCATACATATGTTTATAAGCTTTGTTGAAGGTTTATAGTGTCTAAAAAGTTTCAACACTTAGGTAATTAGGCCTAATAGGCCTAATTTATCTAATTGGTCATCAAATAAGGTCAAGGCATGACTGAAAGGCCAGTGGAGTGAGTCAATGTAGGGAGATTACATTGATAACTAACACTTTAAGTAAATCAAATGCACACTTCATAGCTATATTAGAGGAATAAGTCAGTTTACTTGACCTTATCAATTTGATGTAAAGGGGTATGGGCTACTAAAAAGATCATGGTGGTCTAATTCATGATTATAAATGCAATAAGGGAGTATGATAGACTATTTTAGGCATGGTCAAGCCTTTGAAAATAGACAATAAAGGTTGACTGAAGCTCATTTACCTATTTTCCAACACAAAAAGCTCATTGCAAGAGCCACCATGGAAGTTCAACACATGAAAATATTGAAGGATATTATGTTACTAATGTAACTACTATTTTGAGTGGACTTGGTCATGATGACCCTCCTATCCACTCTCCCACACTATATTCCCCTTCTTATCTCCTCAACTCTTCTATATATTAGATGATTTTTACCTTAATTTGTATCCCTCAAGCTAGTATGAGGAAGCTTTACATGAATTATACCTCTGAATCTATTTGGAATTAATAAAAAACTCTTTAATCTCTTTAATATAGACATTATAGTGTGATCATACTAGTTTTATATGAAAATGTGATGGCTTTCTTTCCTTTTTAGGCCTTGGTTTACTTAGATGTCAAAGAGATGTTTTATGTAGATCATGTGGAGTGTTGAAGCATAATTAATGGGTATTGAAGTGTATAATGGATAGTGAGAGTCTTCTAATAGACCAAATAGTCATAACCCTAGTATTCCATCCACCTAGTATAATATCCATTTGAAACACTTGTGCATATGGCTCATGAAGATGATTTTTTGGTTGTGATTAGACCATTAGTATGTTATGAGTACAATATTATGAATGGATAGCTGAATTCATGATGCATCACCACACTTTAGGATAGGTATTATTTATGAATTATATCTAACCTTTATATCCAAACTATTTAAGTGTTATAAATAAAAATATAAAGAGCTAATCAAGGGAGCTATCCCCTTCAAATCTAAAGGTTTGACACACTCATTAGGGAACCCATGACTTAGGGTCGTTCCCTTGTTAACCTATGTTTAGGGATTAGGACATGAAAAATAATGTCCTCATCAAGGGTGAAATCTAGAGTCTCTAATATGTGCCTCTATGGGTATGCCCACATCAATAATGTTAGCCTCAATCAAGTCTTTATCTTATGTTTTATGCTTATGTTTTTGTTTGTTGTATGGCCTGATGTCCTATGATACTTGTAGATTATGATATAACTATAGTTATTAAGAAGAGGTTGTGTCATATCAACCTATTTAATGGGAGGGAGACATATGAAATTACATTCCAATATATTTTGTAAAATTTGTGATGGCAAATCTTGAATATTGGGGAAGATTTTACATTGAGGAGCAGATAGAACCAATCTAGGAGATGGATCTAAAGTTGCATTGACTATGGCCTTTTGATCACTTTTGGTTTTTGTGGCCCTTATGTTGTATGGGGGTTTATTTCAATCCTTATTAGTTGATTTTGATCCATTAGTATATTTTAGTTTTCCCATTGATAAACTCTAGACCTCTCTTTCTTTTACTATGTGGCAAAAATGTGTGAATGTAAGAAACTTCTTAAAAAAGATACCTTACATGTAATGTTGTTAAAAGACTCCATTTGAATATGTCCTAAATCTCTTTGGCTACATTGGGGCTAGTTAATTTAACTAATATAGTATTTTATCATAAGACATATTCTATGATAGGCTCATTTGACTTTTGTTTCAACTTTACAACTTGGACATATGATATCTTGTCATTGATATTGGTGGCGAAGTGTGATAAAAACAAGTTTTCCAAAGGATTGAGTGTTGTTATAGATTGATTAAGTAAGTTGTAAAATCACTATTGGACATAATACTTTAAACTACATAGAAACAATTTTTTGAGAATCCAATATTTGGACACATAGTCTAAACATGATATGTGAAAAGCTTTGAGATGGTGTTCTAGGTCATCGTTACCATCATATAATGTAAGTTTAGGTGCCATTAATTTGGATGGAAAGGGAATTTATACTATTTTATTTTAAAAATGTGTATGTAAGAGAATATTATAATTTAAGGCATGTGATGCCTTAGTGGATACCTTATTAATATGTAACACCTTAGACTATTGAGTCAAAACCTCGTATATAAAGTATTATACATTTGGAGTAGAGAAACTAGCCATAAGAGGTGTAACTATCAATGAAGGTTATTGAATTACAGTTGTTGGTTGTCTTAGTTGAGTTGGACCCATTATAGTTGTAATAATGTTATTATCTAGGGGATTTTAAGGTTGACCATTATTTGATGTGTTATTAATTTATACTATGGATTGTAAGATGTGTGCATTATCAAGGGGTTCTTCTCAAATCAACATTCATTTTAGTGGGCCATATAGGAAAATCTATGGAGGTCCCAAGGTGAATCGGATTCATAATGGTGGAAAATTAGGTTGGAAACTGAATCATTGTAAAGGTGAATTGCATGATGTCAAATGGTGAATCATGCAAACCCTATAATCATTGATGAATGCCAAGAAATAGATGTACACCAACATAATTATAGGTGAGTAGTTGTGCAAGCTGGGTGAAAGCATTTATAAATTAGGTGCACACTTGTACAAGGCCAAATGAATGCTTATGTAGATTAGATGTATGCTTTTTTTGACCATATGCATGCTTGTGTAAGCTAGACAAATGCCTTTTTAGATTAGATGATTACTTGGATAGAACTAAGAGAATGCCTTTTATAATTGGATGAAATTCTATTCACACCAAACATACACCTATTTTGACAAGATACATGATTATTTAAACAAGATAGATGCCCATGTGGATTGAATGAATGCCTATTTGGGTCTAGATGAATGCCTATATGGATTAGATGAATTCCTATTTGGGTCTATGTGAATGCCTATGTGGATTAGATGAATGCCTTTTTGGGTTCTAATGAATGCCTGTGTAACAAGATTAGGTGTGAGCCCATATAGTCAAAATGCAAGATTGATTTAGGAAGGTGGATGTCAAACCTAGTTGGGTGAACATTTATTTGGATTGGGCAGATGCCCGTTTGTACTCAGGTGAATTTTTATGTGAATTAAGTAAATGACTATTTTGTCTAGGCATATCTCCATATGAATTGGATGTATGTATACATAAATTATATGAATGTAAGTTGGAACTAGGTAGGCATATTTTTGGGTTTAGGTGAATGTCTATTTCATCTAGATAGTCATATTTATGGGTTGGTCTAGATGCATCTCTTTTCAATTGGATGTTTGTATGAGCCTAGTCACATGCCTAACAAGGTTGGATGGGTGTCTAACAATAGAACCTATATGATGGGTGAATGAATGTATGTAAAGTGAATGTCTATTCTATTACATGTGTCATATAATGTATGAAATGTGTACATGTGTTGATCCTCATAGCTATGATACTGGTGTCTCTGATGAATGACTTCAATATATAGATATTTGCCTATTCTAACCTCCAAGAATATAAATATAATAAACACCACTCATTTTGCACATTTTTCCATTTTATCCTCTATTGTGAAGTTCAAAAAATTTACTCTTTTCCTCAAGTCCCACTCTTGAGTCCTGATTCCAAAACCCTTTTTTATTCAATGGCTTTTGTTTCCCAAATCTCTTCTGACGATGGAACATGGGTGACCAAAATCCCCAAACTTAGTTTTTGGAATTTGCCATGCACTATAATTCAAAGGCTTCTATAGAAACCATACACATATAGTGAGTGGAAAAAGCCTTGCAAGTTTAATGACATTATCTAAATGCCACAGTATGACAAAAATATTCCTCTCCTAAATGTTCTATTGGAAATCTTTGATACTTCTTCCTCTATGTTTCACATCAACTTGGACTCTTAAAATACTTCATTTAGAATCCATCCATAGTCTATTGAAAGACTGATAGGGATAACTTCTAATGATGGGGACCTGGTCACCAAAAGGCCTTACTCAGTGATGATGACAAAAAGTATTTAAAGTCCCACTACTCATTGTAGGTGGATGGTATGTATTGTTAAATTTATAATTACTAATTTTTTAATAGTTTTAATTCTTTTATTCTAGAATATAAATTTGTATTTTTTATAGATCCTCAGTCCCATGGTTTAATAGGAGTAAAAATTGAATTTTTTAAAAACCCTTTCCTATTGGGAATGATTGAACTTTTTCAAGCAAGAATTATTTTGTAGGGTAGACCATCTGATCTTCTATTCTAGTCTCTTGTTTATATTATTCGTACTCTTGGTGCTCAACCATTGAATTGGTGTAGTTTTATTTCTAGTAGAATAAAATATGATTTGAATTATGCTCTACATAATGAACATACTCAATTTTCTTCTTGTAATTATATTATTGCATTTTACTATGAAGCAATTTTGGATTTGCAAGCATCCTTTGTTCCTTCTATCCTCAATCCCAAATTTTTTGTCAATGCACTCTCCCTAGAAGTAGAAGAGGTTAGTTTGGGTAGTTTTTTGACTCTTTGAACTATATCTATATGAAATAAATACATAAATATCAATCTAGTTCATTTTAAATAAAACATATTTTTCTTGCAAATGATTAGCATAAGAAATTCTATAAGCAAAGGATGTCAACCTTTTGAGGCCTTAATGGAAATAGAGATGGAAGGTGATGTAGATTTAATTTTGATGATGCCTAAGTAGTAATTGATAAGATGAAAGTGAATGTAGATTTTGATTACACCTCTAACACCAACACAACACTCCACTCATGTTACTGGTATACCTTCATAAACTATATTTCCTTTTATTGAATACTCTTTTATCAATGTATTATTTTGACTTTGTTATTTATATATATAGTAGAGCCTACATAATCTATATTTCAATCACCAAATGGGTCTAGAAAGAATTTAAGAGTTCCCTGACAATAAAAACAATAATGACAAAAACAACAAGGTGCAAAAAATAAATATATTTTCTCTTAAATTCTAATATTATATACAATTTTTTTAATTGGTAATTTAATTTATTTTAATTCCTATTTGCAGATCATTCTTATCCAAGAAAAAGTTTCCCACCCCCATTACCACCCCATCATGGCCCTTTAACTACTGGTATTGGGAAACATCTTTTTATCCTAGCTCAAAGCGGTGCCATAGTTCATGTTCCAATGTCTAAGTTTCAAAAAAAATTAGTTGGTGGTCTTCTCAATATGACTGGGACTTCAACACTTCATAATATTAATATAGATGATGAGTATTTTGGCATTTATAGTGGCACACCTATGGATTCTTTCAACCCTCATGATATCATACATGTATCTCATGCCATAGAGCCTTTACAGTGACCTTCTCCAGTTGATTCACCACCAAGAAATATTGATGGTAGTCCTGTGCATGAGATTCTTTAAACTGATGACCATCATACTTTTTTCCCCATTTCTAATTTATTAGCAAAAAATTCTAAAGCTTATGTTCTTGAATTTATTCTTCCAAACCTTGATAAGTTAAAAACATAAGAGCATCAAGAAAAAGTATTAATTAATGAAATAAATTCCCATTCGTACAACCATAGTCAATGATTAAATTGTACACAATGGTGGAGCATGAGGCAACAAAAATTGATATTTTATCTAACTAAGAAATTTTATGAAGTGTTGTTGTAAATAATAGTTTTAATGATGATGTTCTTGATATTATGTTAAAAAGGATTGAGAATTTACTATAATAAATGGGCATAGAACGAAACCCTAGTGGATCTTGTGAATGCAAAAAAAGAAAAATTTTCACTGATTTTGTTATGGTTTTCTAAAAGTAAAATTTATTTTAAAAAATTTAACTAATTAATTATTTTATGATCATTTGTAGTCAAAATATAAAAAAATTATAAAGAACCAAGTTTTCATCCTTGACATGCATCTAAAGAAATCACACAAAAGTATTTATGCTGAAATTTCTTTCAAGGAAAAAATTGTATTATTGAATAAGCAAAATAACACATTGAGGAAAATATTCTGAGAAAATTGCTTGGATCTTGATGTTTTATTTAAAAATAAGGTTGAAGTGGAACAATCGTTGTTTTTAGTGGGGGATGTTTCTACTAAAGAATGAAGTAATCTTGTCGATATTCATTCTGTAGAGAAATATCTCCAAGATTTTGGGATCCCGATCCACACAGAGACCACAACCACTACTAGTACCAACAAACAAGCAGCCAAAGTACAAAATGATCCACAATGATTGAGAATACTATCACTTTAACTTTGTTTTATAATTTCCATACTATCTTTTATTTAATGAAAAGTGAGGTTGGAGATCAAAGCCTCAAGTTGTATTATGCTCATGTTTTGTAACTATTGGAAACTTATGTTTTATAATATTAAAATATATTTTGTAAATATGGATTCATTGTTCATATTTTTGTGATATTGTACTGCATTATTTATTGCTTTAATTTATAGTAAATTTGGTATGAAAGCTAATAATATATTGTTAACAATTTCATTTGAATAAACATTATATTTGATTGAGAATATTACTATTTTAACTTTGTTTTATAATTACCATACTATCTTTTATTTAATGAAAAGTGAGTTTGGAGCTCAAAGCCTTGAGTTGTATTATGCTTAGGTTTTGTAACTATTGGAATCTTATGTTTTATAATGGATTAGTTGCTCATATTTTTTTGATAATATGCTGCAATGTTTAATACTTTAGATTGTATTAAAGTTTGTGTGAAATCTACTAAATTATTGTTTATAATTTTATTTAAATATATAATGTATAATTTATTAAAAAAATGTCAAACAATCAGAAAAAAGCATAATGTTAAACACGTACTATTCTTTTACAACTTGAAATATTACAAGATGATAAATTATACTAAAGATATTTCAATTAGGTATATCAAATAACCCTTTGGTAAACCATACTTCATCGCTAACATTTTTATGGCATGTCTCATTGGTATTTATAGTTTCACTTGTAGTTATAATTGTGACACCTCTTCTTTCATTTAGGCTGCTCCAAATTGAAATTACTCTATCATATGGAAACATATACACTTCATAACCTAAAATATATAACCTTAAACATGTCTCAATATTTTTATCCAATCTATTCTGAAGCCTTGATTTGACAAAAGATAATGCACTAAATACCATTTCATCTTCCATGGAACCCAAAGTCATTGTTTGACACAATTCATATAAATGAAAATATTCACTAATTTCTTCTTGTAGAACACTACTTTGATATATTTTATTCTATACCTTGGTAATAGAACCTATTTTTGTTGGTTCAATTAACAACCAACATTGTTCAACCATTGCAAATCCAAAAATCTTTGACTAGTTTTTCAGTAACTTTTTTTCAAAATACCTTTAACTTCCTCTCCGTTGATTTCGACAGACTTGTTGAATTGTTGGATTAGAGTAACCATGTATTTGATTAATAATTTAATTGTTTTTTCTTCACCATCACCACTCAAAAATGTAGGATTCATCATGCCCATGTCTTCAATCAAGTCATCTCTTTGAAAATGATCTCAACTTTTAGCAGACAAGCTTTTTGAAATGTCTCTCAATTTCATTCGTGGATCATATATGACATTATCATATAGAAACCTTATTAAAGTGACTTCCTCAAATTTTTATCCAAATAAATTTTATCATCTTTGGAAAGTGTGTAATTGCATCTCCTTTCCATTAATAAAAATACAAATATCATCATGAATATTGAATTTCAAATAGTTTTGAGGGTCCTTTATATTTGTTAAAGTTTCCCAACTCTCAAATATTGGTCCCTTAAAACTTTCATTTGAGTAGTATAATATATCAAGTGATAAAAAAACATGTTTCCTCAAATTTATAAAGTTCATAATATTTATTGATATCTCTTATACATGTTTCATCAAATAATGCATTTCCCTCAACATGGGTAGAATAATACATAATATTAGAAAAGTTTAAAAATCTAAACAAGTAGTTTAATAAATCTCTTGCCTTGTCAACCTCCATCCTATACTTAAACATAAAATTAGACAAGGATTGATATTCTTCAAATATTCTACATGTAGGTTCATACATTAAAACCCATTTAGTATCTACATCTTTGAATAGTTTTTTTTCCATTAGTCACTCCAATTTAAAATTTATAAAACTCTAAAAACCTTTCTGGATTGCATGACATGTATGTGTGAAAATCATGGATTAGCTCCTCCACTTTTGTGATACTTTTTAATGTGCTTACAATTTTGTAGGCAAGACTCGTTCTATGTGCCATGAAATGGATTATAATCATATATGGGGAAACTGATATTTTCATGTGAACACACAAATCTATTTTATTCCCCTAAATTACTAATGCACCATCTGCACCAATAGAGACCAACTTAGTACCTATATCATGGTAACTCATCCAACTAATATCCATCAAATTAGAAATAACCAATTTGTAAAGGTTTTCTACATTACAATTTTCAACCATTTTATGTAAAAATAAAAGGTGAAGTTTCCTTGAATTATTCTAAAATGTATATACATGTATGCATACCCATGGTGTGTTGTCAGCCACTGTTACCTCATCAATGGATAGTGATATGAACCTTGTTGATTTTACTTTTTCTTTCAAATCCTCCTTTTCAATAATTGTGAGGCATTTTGCCATCTCCCAGGCACTGGTATTAGACCAATGTGAATGTGGAATGTTCTGCAATCCAATCTACTAAAATAAAATCTTGTAATCTAAAAAATTAGAGATTGGTCTTCCTCTTTTTATAATGTGAAATAAATTTCAAAATTATATATTTTTGGCAAGAAAATTAGATCAAGCAACATTTTTGAATTGAGATTGAATTGTTCCTCCTTTCTCAATAAGATGCCATTGATGTTTTTGATGATTATGATACTATATCTTGTAACATTGATGTATGCACTCTTTTTCAATTTTGCATCACACTTTTTTTTTATAATTCCATTTTTGTCTTTTATCGACTCATATATTTTGCCATAAAGTTTTTCAATTGTGTCCAACTTGAGTTGTATTTTTTGGTCCTTACCAAGTTTCCAACTACATATGGTGCATTTGAATTCTATTGGCATGTTAGTACAATTTTCTAGCTACACAGGTTTAATAAATGGGAATTTAGATGCCCACTCATACTGAAATGACCTTTTGATTGTCCATGTATTTTTGTTCTTTTGCATATTTTTTATTGTGCCTATTTGAATTAGAGATTGTTTTAATTTCTTAGTAGGCTCATATAGAGATTATGTTGGGTGAGTAGAATCAATAGATCTCTCATTTGGCATTCTTAACACATCATCAACACCAATTCTTATGATGTGATATTTATGTTTCCATAAATTTAGTGGGACAATGGGTATTTCTTATTGAGTGACCCTTTTTGTGCCTTTTTCAACTAAAAAATGTATTGAGGGAGCATATATCTCATTTGGTGTTGTGAACTCATCATCAAGACCAATAGTATTGATATTGTTTTGAGTGGCTTCTTTCATGGGAAGTATATATTCAAAAGTGTTATACATTTCCTCAATAGTTTTATCATTGAATTCTACATGTGAAAAAATTATATGACATTAATTTTTAATAAACACCAATACTAAAATACAAAAAAAAATTCTAATAATATTTATAATATAATACCTATGTTCAGTGTTTCATTCACAAGTCTTTCCATTTCATTGATATCAATGGGTTCTACATGAAATATTATTTTAGAGCTTGTAATTATTATTTAAACTTGAAAATAATATTTAATTAATTAAAAAAATAGCATTCTATGAGTTATTAATTTTGTTTGGCATTTTAAATTTAAGCCTAGGTATGTCTACTTGTGGAGACAATTCTTCAAAAGAGTTATCTATAGATTATGCACATGAAATGGTTCAAGACATTTTAATTAGTATTTAACTTTAACATAAGCCAATGAATAAAAACCATTAATTAAATGAAAATATAGCACCTTTGTTTAGTGTCTATCTAAAATAAGATAATAGGTTAGTCTATTTTTTAAATTTCCTAGAGGCCTTAACATTTTTAGTAGATGCCATATTATTTAGTCTAAAGAGCTATGGATAGAAGAGGATTAATATTAAAATGAAGATGATCAATAACAAATAAAAATAATTGATCGAAGAATAAGGAATAAAAAAATATTGGCTATCAAAGAATGATATTGATCAAATGCTAGCATGTTATAGGTGAATGCCAATAATCCATGGATAGACACCATATAGCTATGGGTGAACATCCATAAACTGAGTGGGTGCCAATATAATTTGGATGGATGATGACAGACTGTGGGTGGATGCCAAGTTTGTGGACATTTATGGTCTACACTCAGACTATGGGTGGATTCCTTTAAGCTATGGTTGTCACCCACATCCTATGGGAAAACACCTACAAACTATGGGTGGATACCCAAAGGGTGTGGGTGGATGCCTAAAAAGCATAGACTCAGCCTATGGGTGGATGATTATAAGATATGGGTGTCACCCATAGCCTATGGGTAGACACATACAAATTGTGCGTGGATGCCTAAAGGATATGGGTGGATGCCTAGATGACATAGACCTAGACTAGGATGGAAGCCTAAAGATTGTGGATAGATGCCCACAAGACCAAACAGGCACTAATAGACTGTGGATGACTACTTATATTGTTAAAAAAAAGTTGTATGCCTTACTATAAACTATTGATTCCTTAATCCCTCATGTGAAATGAAACTCTTAAAGTTGCCCAACAATATGTGGAGAAGTATCTCGAATTAGCTTTTGAGGTACTAGTAAATAATAGTTATATAAGGAAATTTATATTCATATGTAGGATAAGATGTCCTCCAAAAGAAATTTGACCCCAAAATTTTAGATGAGAATGATGTGTCAGCCATTCCACTAAAATCACCAAATGATGACTTCAAAAAATGGAATATTCATATATTAATGAAGATTCTCCACTAAAAAAAACCATGTCACAAATTATATCTCTAAAGTTCTCTGAGACCTCATCTTTATTGAAAATCATATTATCATTGTGAAGTGGAGGGAGAGTTTCCTAATTTCCACATTGTGTATCATCTTGTTCTTGATTTTATTATTCATCTTTAGATGCATTATCATTAAAATCCACTTAACTAGGGTTTGAAGGATAAATGTATGGAGTTATAATAAGTCCCTTATCCATGTTATAATCTCAAATATTAGGAATATAAATATGCTCTATAGGATTACCACCTAGTCTACCACTTCTTAGTGGAAGAGAGAACTTTTTAAGATGGCATATAGAAAACAAATTGGAATAGAGTTACTAAAATGGAATATATGAAATATGAAAATTTAAAAAAAGATAATGAAAATAGGAAAAATAAGGATATAAACCCTAGGATAATCTAGGGTTATGATTTGACTAAATGTTTGAGGTAAGTCAGGTTCACCAAATGTTTTAATCTTTTAGGGTTTTATGAATGTGAATCCTAAGTTTGATTAAAGGGCTGAGTAGTATAAATCAGTGAAATAATATGAATAAAATAACCATTTATTTTTGTTATAGATTTTGACTATCATTGACTTTTTAAAAATAGTAATAAATATGTGCAAATAAACACTTATCAAGAAAACACCTGATATTGATGATATGAGTGCTAAAAATTAAGATACGAATAGGTCAGAGTGTCATCAACCAAATCCTTGTATCAAAACCATTCTTGGATAGTAGCACCCTATTTGGATAGAGGTGCCATGTGGATTTAGTGTCCTAATAATGGTGTTAATGTCCTCTATGCAAGATTATCTTGAACTATTGGGTGCACCTATGTCTATGTTTCTAGGTCCTATTCTTGTGTGCATAAGGTCTGGAACTCTGTATTGTGCTTGTAATAGATGACTTATGATGAAAACCCTAATCCTCCTTGAAAGTAAGGAACGCTCTAAAAATCATGTTTGTATCGATACCATGAAAATATTTTTCTACATACCACTACTTTGAGGAGGGATCAACCTTGATGAATTTATCCTCACCTAAGTGCAAGTGATGCTAGAATTATAGCTCGTTGAGTGTGATTGAGATTGGAAATCTAAAAAATCTAAGCTTAAGGATATTATATATGGTATTATGTAGAAGTAAGGTGGAATAGGGATTAATAACCTTGATTTTTCTCAACTTATTTAATTTTTTAATAGGTATTTAGTATCTAATTTCCACTTAGTGGATAGAGGGTTAAAAGTCATGTATTTATAGTGCTTTTCTTATTGTACAGATGATAAAATATGTTTAGGCTGACCTTAGGAAGGTTTTACCTTTGAATATATATTTCTTCAACAAATATAGTGTAATAGACATAGGAGACATTTTGGAGACACTAGCACCATGTTTATCTAGTTTCCTTATTGTGGCACTAGTGCACAACTGGTAGAATGTTGGTCATGAAGGGCTAAGATTAAGAAATGAGGGTCTGAGACTAGATTTAATATGATTAGGGTTGATTATGGCACACATAATGTCTAATAAATTATGATAATAGGCTATAAGAAAGATCTAGGTCTAAGTAAGGAATATATAGTCTCAATTAGCACTCTTGGCACTCAAATATCACTTTTAGGTGATTACATCTTGTCATCCTTGTGTTTTCTCTTGTGTATTTTACTCACTAAAAATAAATTAAAGGTAGGTAACCTCTTGAATTAGAGATGCATGGATTGTCATCTTGTGAGTAACTATCTCTTTGACCCTATGACATATTGATTACTTGTTTCCTTTACTTATCTTGAACCATGATATGAACATGGTTGGAGATAAGATTACTAATTAGGGGTGCCTAGAGTAGTGGATTGATTATGGAAAAAGGTTAGGAGGTGAACCCATTTTTTTTTTTCCAAATTTACACTTGGAATGAAGAAGAGCTCACCTTCAACTTCAGTCTACTCATGTTTTCATACCTTATACAACTAGATAAAATCCAAGGATTAATTGTTACAACAATTATTATATTTATGTATTAATGATTGATTTTTAGATGAATGTGAGACATTATTATTATGAATTTTATCCACTAAATTTTCTATTTATTATTGTAAATAACTATTTTACAATTTTCTTGGTATGTAAGATTAATATTCCTCCTTATGATGGATCATTTTTAAAAATGGAATCCTTGTGGAGGCTTGTACATTCATGACTAAGTTCATCCAAGTAAATTTACTTAATGTAAATATGTATTTAAATTATTAATATGAAATTCCTATGTTCTCTTGATTATTACACCATAATTTTCTTGTTTGGAGTTGCTCATGTGTGTGTGTGTGTGTGTGTGTGTGTGTGTGTGTACATACACACACACACACACACACACACACACACACACACACACACACACACACACACACACACACACACACACACACACACACACACACAATATATATATATATATATATATATATATATATATATATATAGACACACACACATACAAAGAATTAGTCTTATATGAAAGCATATGGTTTAGGCTACTTATGCTTTGAAGGTAAGAGGTTTAATATGTGTTACTTTTACTAATCTTGTTATTCCAACCCATTCATAACATGGACTATGGTCAGCTAGTATAGGTCTAGTTGGTACACCTTTGATAAGGAATAATATAATAAAGATATAATAATTAATAAGTCTTAGAAAGAGTGATATTTAATACTTCTATAGTCCATGAATATATATATATATATATATATATATATATATATATATATATATATATATATATATATATATATATATATTAAGAGGGAATTCGTCAAGTAGGGATCAAATCTTTATCTTGTACACCTCTTTTAATAAATTTATGAGTATGTTATGATTGGTTAAAACTTATTGACGTTCAGCCTAAGAAGTTAACTTATGAATCCTCTTGTATTCTATTTAAATTGACATTATGGACTAATATTATTTATGAATGAGTATAATTTTAATAAATGATCAAGTGATTTTTATTAAGAATAACAACATAGAATGAATTAATAGTCTGAAGATTGATATCATTCCCATTTGAGGTTGTGCCTTTTATAAGAGTTTCCTAAAACTTAGTATATGATTAAGTAAACTTATGTAAACCTTCCCCTATCAAAACCATTTCCCATTAAGAGAATATTTTTTTTTAAATTTATCTCTTTTGTTATATTCGTAAAAAAGCATGAAACCTTTAGATTTGACCATGTTCTCCCTTACAGTGTTATAATAAATTGAGAATAAATTATAGAGCATGGATCTTACAATAAAATTAATAATATGAGGCAACTAAATGGGTATAAAAATTGATACCCTTGTAGAGATTAATTTTTTATCGTCAAGGTTTTGGCAGGTCAATCTTGGAATTTGTATCTTTAAACCTTAGTAAATCCATGGATTAAGCTTCTTGTATTTTATTTAACAGATGAGGTATCTATAACAATGCTAAAAGTTTTAACTTCTAATGAATAGATGAGTTATCTTTTATGTTGAGCTTACTTGATGTTATTTATATATTTAACTAAACCAATAAGAATATTCGTTTAGTGTTGAGAGATTATTTAATCCATAATGCCTATCCATTTTATCATTTTAGACTCATTCTTTCTTTATTGGTTGATCAACTTCATATTAGCCTTAATGTTATATAATTCACTTTTAACAATGGATTCTATCTTGGAAAAATTATTTTGTGTAGAATAATGGCATCATAAACATTTTATTACCTTGGTCACCTTTTTGGTTTGTTTACAAGCCTTTAATTAGTCAAATTTAGGCTTTTTCCTTAGCCAAGTTATCTTCATCAGTTAAATTCATCCACCTAGACTTTGCATTGATGCCTCATAGATAGGTATTTTCATGGCCTTTTTTCTTTATTTATTTTTATGAATTTTTGTGATTGATCTAGTGGAATCTATGTGTCATCCTCTTACTAACCTGGGAGTGACATAAGCCTTATTTATGGTATAGTTTGTGGTATGATAACAATATATCAATATTTTTTCACATGGCATGATGCTAGTGACTCATGATCCTAGGGAAGACTGTATAAGGAATAATGCCTCTGGGTTAGTAGGCTAGTGGGATGTTGTCACATGGAATCATCTTAGTGACCCATAATATTAGGGAGGATCATAAAAAGTGTAAATTTATAGGTAAGTAAGATCATAGGATGTTTCCACATGGCATCATTTTAATGACCTAATATCACACAGATGTTTTTATAGCTTAAAAATCCTTCAAGCAAGTGGACTTGTTGGATGCTGCCATATGGCAACATCCTGATGACCCACTATTTTAGAGATGTCTATACTAAGTGAAAATCCTTTGGAGTAATAGGTGAGTTATATTTTTACACATGGAATAATCCCACTACTCCATATTTTTAAACATGTCTTTACTGGGTATGAAGCCTATGAGAAAGGAGGTGAGCAAGATCCTACCATGTGAAATAATACCGATGTCACACTATTTTAGAGGTCTCTATATTAAGGGAAAATCCTAAGGGCTAGTGGGATAGTTTAATGTTTCTACATCACATAATTATATTTCTATGTATCCCCAAGGAAGTTATACTAGTCTTACAAAGTGATAGGGTAGTGAATTATCAAATTATCTTCATGTGGTGATTTTTACAAAGTTACTTAAGAAGCAGTAGGTGGCAAGAGTGACCAGAGAACCTGAAGGAAAGTTGGTATATACACATAATATTTTCAAAATTTATCAATCCATGATGCTTTATATATTATAGGAACCTATTGAATCTCAATATAGTTGAGTGCATGCCTTAAAAGGTGCACTAGGAAAGGGGTAGGCAAAAAATTGGTGTTTCATTAGATTATTGTCCCCTATACCACCATTGATATCAATCTAACCTTCTCTTAGACAATTACTTAAGCTTTATCTTCTCTCTTTTACGCTCATCTAACCATTTTATACCTTCATTATCCATTCCCTAAGACTAAAATCCTTTTTGATAGTTTATGTTACACTGTCAATCCCATCTACCCTATACTCTAATTGATAAAACACATTTAGGGTCTAGGTCAGCCCTTGGGTGACTTATACCAAGACCTAATTTTTTATTATCAATGATTATATAGATTAGATTGGGTTGAACCTATTGGATAAACCTTTATAAAGGATTAGGGTTAGATTCAACTACACACACACACACACACACACACACACACACACACACACACACACACACACACACACACACACACACACACACACACACACACACACACACACACACACACACACACACACATTAATTCTACAATTTCTTAGAGAGAGCAAAAGTTAATTATTCATTTGTGTTTCCTTACAATCTAATCTTCCTCCATTCTACTTGAGGTGTTATAGCTTAGGGTTTACACTTGGATAATAATCTTGTCTTTTGCTAAAGTCTTGGATACTTTGGACTTTATTAGTGATTCTTAAAAACCACAATAACTTCTTATGAAGAACCTTTGGCCAAGGGAGAGATTGAATCTCAATGGATTCATCTTGGAGGTAAGTATATCTAACTTTACACCTCTATTTTATTAGATAGAAGTAGCATAAGTAATGGATTTTGAGTATATTGATCTCTCCATGCATTAAGGTTTTACCTATACATATTTTAATTAGGATTCTCTTATGCATGTCTAATTTTATGTTTACTAACCCTTATTTTGTGCCACAATCTTTGGTGAGAACTATATTAGACTTTCCTTATCACTTAATTTTGTGAATATGAAAACATAAGACCTTACTAGCATTATCATAAAGTTTTGCTTGACTGGAGGCTTTGAAACCCTCCCTAATGACTTTATTATGGTAATATATCCCTTAGTTAAGTGTAGTAGATCCATATTGGTCATGAACCAAAATATAATGTATCAACAATTATAAGTGTAAGTAATATTTTTCTTCTTTAAGTTAGGATTTATTTATAGATCAGTTGTTACATACATTCTAATGAACCCAATGTGAATCAAATCCTTGTAGGTTTTATTTCATGACATCATTTTTTCATCATATTATATTTTTCTATATTTGTAATACTATATATACCTAGTCATTATAGTCATAAAATCTTATGAATAGGTTTAACACATAGTTGCTCCAAAATAGATTTCTTATATCTATGCATATCTTTACCAAATATGGGTTATTGGAATCACCAATTTGGCACAATATTTTTTCCATCTCCAATTTCAAATATAGAGTTGAACCAATTGACTCTATCTATAATTATCTACTATCAAAATATAGGTCTACCAACATAGTTGAACCAATCAATTCTATCATAAATTATTCTTCTAAATATAGGTTATACAAACATCATCAATCTATTCAAATTAGTTAACAAAAATTTGAAACAACATTTGAACATCACAACATAAAAATTTGCAATGTAAACATATTCAATTCCATTAAGGTTCATTCCTTTATCTCTCTATCATTTCATTTTTCCTTTTTATTAGTATTTTTCAAAAGTTTTTACTTTGTAAAACTATATCCCTACAATAAAATAGGTTGAGGTGTTTGACACAATTTTGTAGTATGTCTTATATCTAGAAGACATAGTCAACCTATTCAACTATGTTATTATAGATATTTATTCTAGAGAATATTAGCAATGAATTTAACTTTATTATGCACTATTTACATTTATTGTTTCCTAAACCAACTATGTACTCTTATTAATCAAGGATTAACCTCTATTTCCTAGGAAATAATTCACATTTTCATTTTAGTTTATTTCATGCTTAGAATAAAAAACATATCCCAAATAGGTGGTTTTTTAAATTACCATTTTAGATACTTTATTTTTCTCTTTTACACACTAAAAAATCACTTTACATTCAAAAATAATTAAGCATTTATCTTCCTAAGGTCTAACTACTTGGATTTCATCACCAAAGGGGAAGCTAACTTGGTTTTTTGGCCAAGTATAAACATGTTATTGGTGGTATATATTGGAAAAGCAAATAACACCCTTATCATTATAGGATTATGAAGTGAGGGGGTAAGCCCTAATAACAAGATAAAATCATTGCCAATAAAGATCCCTTTTAGCCTAAACATTTGAAAAACAATGTTAGATTTCTTTATAGTTCCTTATTTCAACTAACTTCCTTATGAAATTAAAATAAAACTTTATTATAACTTAATAACACTTAGGATGACCAATTAATTATCATTTAATCCTTGATATTTGATCATTGTATATTATATTTCAAAACATGCATTGGCTAGTATTAGTGTATGGTTTGTGATGTGTGTTCCTATTGGATCAGTCACATTGATCCAATTTCTTGTATGCTTAATTTAATTTTGCTTCAAAATTATCTTGAAATTTTTTCATTTATTTTATAACATTATATTTTCTATCGATATAATATCCCTCAGACTATTTATATTTTCTTCCTATAGTACATAATTAGCTTGTCTAACTTTCAATCCTTATCTTCCTATTCAACCCCTATTTAATTAGTACATAGTCAACCTATCCAATTGTGTCTTCTCATTTCTTGACCTATACCCTATTTAGTAGTACATTATTGACCCATATAAATATGTATTATATTTATCTAGTTTTAATTTCATCCCTTCCAACACAAAGTTTACCAACTTGAATGTGTCATCTTATCTTTCTATTCTATGAGTTTTCTCTATAGAACTCTATCAACCCAGTTGACTCTTTACATGTTCGTCAACATTATTCTCTATTTGGCTAACTCTATCCTTATTTTTAATTTTTTTTTCCTAATATTATATCCTTTCATCAATTATAATGAAATCCCATATCAAAATATTCTTGGAAAACCTAAATAGATTTAGACACTATATGGGGTGCTATTTTCTTACTCTCTTTACTTCCCAAGAGGATCATCACTCTTTGAGTACCTCTTCTCCTCCCTTATCCTTAGATTTAAACATGGTTCAAATCACTCAAAAAGATGAAATTGGTGGTGAGATCCTTTCCATACCTATCAAGATAATTCCTATCTTTAAACATCTCATTACAATATGGGGAAAATTAACACAAGTTTATCTAATAACCACATATGGAATCCACCACCTAACAACTCTCCACATGATAGCTATTTTGGGAATCCTCATATAAACAATAACCCAAAAATTGATACCATATATATTATTTCAAAAATAGTGCAACAAATGAACATAATGCAAAATTTTAACACCACCCAAATGATGCAACTAAAACATCATTTGATCAACATGGATAATCAACCTCTTATACTTTAGCCTCAAAATAATCAAAATTTTATTCTTCCACCTCTTATAAATGTCATGGGGAATGTCATAACCCAACCTATCATGCATAATAATATTCTTCAATATATCCAAAATGATCCTTTAGACCATTTCATTATTTCTATTAATATTGGTAATATATATCCAACCTTTAAATATGATGGCACTGAAGACCCTACATCTTTCCTCAAGGCATTTGGAAATATTTATTAAGAATGGTTCCAAATAATAACTTTGACACAACTAAAATTATAGTTAAAACTTCACCAATGATGTATTATAATGGTATAATCAATTTACCCAAAATTTCATATGGTAACTAGAGGATTTATTCAATCCTCTAGTTAAAGAGTTTCAACACAATGATCTTCCCAAGAATTGCCTTAGCTATTTCATCAACATTAAGTAATATCCCATTGAATCAACTCATGATTTTATAAAATGATGGAAATATTTGGCTTATAAGGATTATCATAACATGACTGATGACAACTTATTTATATTCTTTAGAACAACATTAACTCTTTCACTTCAATATAAGGTTTAGACTTTTTCTCCTTAAACCCTAAATGAATTTCTTAACCAAGAAACACATCAAGACTTGTTAATAAAACAATTTTAACATTATACTAAAACTATTAAAGGATATTTTAAAAAATCAACCAATGAAATAAATAAAAATCCTCATCAACCCAAACCAAGATTTTCCAAAGATGACAATCCCTAACCTTCTCACTTGCCATTAACTTTGAAACAAATGAAATAATTTTTAACACCCTCTTTAACATTTCCTTACCCCATTAATCCTCCTAAATGGTATATCCTAATTAATTTTCTTGGTTACACACCAACATAAGTCATTCCCATGAAATATGTATAGGGTTTACAAATTTTTTTGTCTCCTATATGATTGGTGATTAATTTAATCATGAAGCCATGATTCAAATCCATTGTCAAAATTACCTTAACACTTGTCAAAAGAAATATGATATAAAGAATCTTATTCTTAAAAAAAAAAAAATCCTCGACATTTAACCCTCAACAAGCCAATAGGGATATTTATGCAATTGATGTTGATTATGACCAATATTACACTAATTATCAATATGTTAATACGGCTAAGGTTAATTATTAATGTAAACCATCCCATAAAGATCCCATTACCAAACCTAAGAAACCATATTTTCAAGAAAAAATTATCAAATATACTACTACTATTACTAGTAACTTATCTTTGGAAACTAATGAGAACCATCTCCTCCTTATGAACCTCCAACCACTTCTTTTCCTCCTAAACCTATTTTACCTTCTAAGCCTTGTTTCAGATTTTCTTCCAAAACCCATTAGAACTTCTTAGAAGAACTCAATTTTATTCCTTGAAAAATTTCTCTTGTGGAATTAGTTTGCACCTTTCCTTATCATCATAAATTACTCATGCAATAAAATAAATAAATTGAAGACCCATCCTATTTATAAGATAAACCATCTTGTCATGAGCCTCAACCAACCAAAGTGCATACAATTGACTCCATTTATCCTTTTTCAAAACCCTACATAATTTTTTTTGAAGAAGACATGACTAACGATGAGATTCTCTTTTTAAATAATGATCTACCCCTCTTTATTAAAATATCCATTAATACCACCCTCCTTTTCAAAGTAATAGGAGATGAAGGTTTTGAAATTAGTTTGACATCTCTTTGGCTCATCTAAGAACTTGTTTATAATAAATATTATCTTGAAAAAACTCTATTGACATGTAGTATATTTGACAAAACTAATCAAAGATAGTTGGTTGTATTTGTCTCCCTCTTACTATTGGAAATAAGACTATACAAACTAAGGTTATGGTCCTCAATTTAACTTTATATTAAAACATACTCCTAGGACCCCCATGGACTCATAGAATGAGATCTATCACTTCTTTTGGCAGCCAATGTATCAAGTTATTTCACAATGGAAAAAGTATAAACATGAAGCTGACCCTAACCCATAGAGTATTTAGCTTCTACATCCTAAATCCCAATATAAAATTCCAATTATTCTGAAGATCAATAGTGCCCCTTTACCCAAACTCACTAATATGAATCTAGATTTACTTGTCACTCTTGTTGATTCTAATTATGATGATCCCAATGAATTCAAAAATACATACAACACTACCAAGATACCTCATTACATCTCAAAGTGGTTACATCCCTCTTTATTACATCATGATCCCACCATCCCTCTCATTAATTAGATCACTAATTTTATCCCTCCATGTAAATCTTATGAATCATATAACATAGAAGATGACTTCACATGTAATGATTATGGAGTGACTAAATTATTCCAAGATCATTTAATAATGTCTCCATGTAAATTCAATGATTTAGGAATCTTACCTTCTGAAGTTATTCTATAATCACAAACATGTGCAATTTATTTGACTTATGATGACAACTACATCATGGCCCAAGATCAATCACAAGACTAAGATGTTCAACATTATCATAAACATTAGCTTAAATTAATGCTTTCAATTGTGATGTTTATACCATTTTAATATATTTTGAGTTAGCACCTTAAGGTCATGTACCTCTTTATAATTATCCAATTCTAGATACCCATTGGGTGGTGTAAAAATCTCACCCCCCCACACATTTGGAACTTCCATCATCTTCTATACCTCTTATCAAACTAGTAATTCTCTTTTATTTTCTCCCTATCAATAATGTTAATGACAAACCAATTGAACCGAGTCAACCTTTTTATCCAATACCACCTACTCCTGACATCACCCTAGATGCCAAGGCCACAAATGTACATCACATATGACTTCCATGGTTAAAAAATTATTTATCTATAAGTATATGTGGATTATTATGGCCCTCTTCCAACATTGCCTAGAAATGAAGCAATTTTATAATTTCTCTATGCTTGAGAACATCAACTCCCTCAGCAACATCATAAACCTAAGAATTTTAAACAGAATCCCCTCATTTTAACAAATTCATCACTGGAATTTATACTAAAAAAATCCCATTTACTCTTTGCCTAACATGATGTATCATTTATAACATGTAAATTCTATGTTTATCAATTAAACTACAAGAATCAAATATGGTACCCCATCCTGCCCTCGACCAATCATCATCTCTCAAAAACTTAAACCAACTAAACATGATAAATTTAGTTTATTTTTTGATAATATCATGAGACTTTCACTTTTTCCTATGAGGACATTCCTCAAATTTATCCTAGCATTGTGATGCACAATATGTTAGGATTGTGGAGCTAAAAGCTTCACTGATGCAGACATGGAGGAGGTTGCAGAATGAGTTGCTGAGTGTCAGAAGTGTTTGGCGTTGGTCTGGCCAACCGGCGTCGGCAGGGTAAGACAGGAAGGCAACCGACGTCGGTCATGTATCGGCCGGCGTCGGCGACCCCAGGTGGACAGGGACCGACGTCGGTCGCCTGTGTGGTTCGACTGCGAGCTATTTACGGGCAGTTAGCTAACGAACCAAGAGTTTGCATGATGAGTGCTAATTTTAGACTCATAGCTGCGGATCTAATTATTGTAATTAGATGTCTAATCATTGTTTGGATGAGATCTATATAATAGACTCATGGTTGTATTGTAAAAGTGTGCTAGGGAGTAAGAGAGCATAATTATAAGCTCCTTCTGTGTGTGAGGTAGAGCTATGGTGCGTTCCTCCTAGTGCCACAGTACCAGGTGTGTTGGTGCTGGATTGGAGAGCCAGCTGGGTTCTTCAATAAGTAAGATCGTTGATCTGCAGGTGTATGTGTGTGCAAGGTCGAGGTTCACAGGTGATTGGAACCATTTCTTGACTTGCAGGTGTGCAAGGTCATACAGACAGCAACACTACAGGGAGCAGTATCAGGCAGGATCTACTTGGAGTACAGGTGTGTACTCGGATAGAGCAAGAGGAAGGCAAGGCAGTTCCTTCCATAAGTATGGTCTGTTGAATTGCAGGTTGTTGCAGATTCATGGGAGATCTACTTGAAGTACATTGAGTACTTGTGGAGCACGTGGAGTGCTTGTGGAGTGCGTGGAGCACTTGTGGTGTGCGTGGAGCATGGGGAGGTGAACACCAACTCTGTATTTGAGTTGGGTGTTGGGACCTGTGAGAGGGAGAGCTTTGGAGAGAAGAATTACTGTTCACTTGAGGTGTGGGAAACCTCTGTAAGGTGGCGGAGAAGAAGTGGCATCTTCTTTATTGTATTCTTTTCTGTATAAAGTGTTAATACAATTTGGTATTGTCTCTCATATGCTGTGTTATTCTGAATTCTAGTTACTTGGTGATCTGGTTAATTTCCGCATATTAAGTTGCTTGGTATTAGTAATCAAATTGTGTGCTTCCGGTGTACACCCTCTCCCAACAAGTGGTATCAGAGCATGTTTGTTGTTCTAGATCCCCAACAAGTGGTATCAGAGCCTTGGTTGTAGGTTCTTGAGCTTGATACCAACAGGTGGTATCTGAGCTGAGGTTGGAGGAAGCAGGTTTTGTGTTTGGTTACAGGTCACTCTCAGGGGTTTCTGATCGAGTGGGAGTAGAGCAACTGCAGATCAAAGTAAGCTAAGAATGGAGGAGTTGAAAAGCACAGATGGTCACTCACGGTCCTATGGAAAGAAAGAGCAGGTAAAAGATTATTGTTGGTTGGTAACAGATCAGCATGAAGAAACTGAAGATACAGATGTAGCAGGTGTTGTTGCACAGGATGTGTTTGCAGGTTTCTTGGATAAAGTTGAATCTTGGATAAAAGATTCGGTTGCCTCTTTCCATGCAGTTCCAGGTAGAGGAGCTGGTGAGCCTTGCCAAAGGATTGGCAAAGGGGAAGTGAAGCTGAAATTGCAGGCGGCCAACACACAGGTGTTGATGAATGTCATGCAGGTCCCAGGTTTGGAGATATGGCTAATTTCTTCAGAAAGATTGGGTGATGAGAGATGCACAAGAACTCTCACAGCGGATACACTTGAATTAGCTGGTGGTAAGAAAATAGGTATCCTTTATCTACTTGTTTATATTACTGATTCTTCTTTTGTTGCGGAGACGTGGCTTCGTAGGCTTGGTCACATGAGCAGGAAGGAGATGCATGTTCTTAAGTGGAAGACAGATATATTTGACAGGCTTAAGAACTGGAAAGCCTTGGTGTTTATGGAGGAGATGGCGGACAGAACCCAGTGGATGTGGCTGGATACTTCTGAGCAGGGCAGTTTGGACATGGATTTTGATTCAAAGAAGCTCCCGGGTAAAAAGTCATCACTCACAGGAAAACACAGGTACCGATGTCGGTCAGGAGGGACCGGTGTCGAACAGACAGATGCCGAGGTCGGTCATGTGCAGACCGACGTCGGCGATGTCGGGCAGAGTAAGACCGATGTCGGTCATGGGACCGACGTCGGCAGTATGTAAGACCGATGTCGGTTATGAGAACCGACGTCGGTAGAAGGGACACCAGCGCAGGCAGGTTGGTAGTCAGGTACAGACGCATGGAACCGACGTCGGTCGGATGCAGACTGTGGAGTGACCGAGGTCGGTCACTGTAAATAGATTTTGGGTGGACAAAAAGCTGTCAAGGAGTCTCAAACACCCATACGGAGGACTGAAGGCGTAAGTAGGCCCTCAAATTCGTTGTTCCTCTTCTTCATACTTGTTGCTGATTGTATAGCAGGAAGGATCCAGGAAACAGGTGTGAGCTCGGCATGGATGAGGATGTGATTCCTTGGAGGAGAACCAGACAGGTGTGTCTTGGTAGAGTTGCCAGCAGGTATAAAAGCACAGATACGAATGGATACCTTAGTAGAAGAATAGAGAGAACGGATACATGAGACGGAAGACCAGGTATATGGTCTTGTGGAGCTGCAGGACAGTGGTACAGGTTTTGACAGGTGGAGGACGGAGCATGGCTTCAGTCAGTGTCAGGTAACTACTATGATTTGACTTACCAGGGGGATGGTGATTGCAACACCATTCTGTTGCTGTATGTGGATAGTATGCTAGCTAGCAGGGGTGTACATATAGGGTTTTGCTGAGCTAAGGGTAAGATTAGTTCAGTGGCATGTCATGAGGAGTTTGGAGCAGCGGAATTCTTTGACATGGGAGGCATGGAGATCACAGGTTGATTTTGTCTCGAGGGGGAGCTGATGTGAATCAGGGGTTGGCGAGGTTCGGGATACAGAGCTAGAGCACACTAAGGGCTGGACAGGTACAGTGTCCGAAATCACATGAGGTCTGGTATAGACCTGAGTATTCCCATGCAGTGGGAGCTGTCAGAGAGTTAGGAGCCAATTCGGGGAAGTGGATTCTCAGGTTTTTTGAGAGGGACCGGCAGCAGGTGTTGCTATGCAGGGTCAGGACTTCACTACAGGTGTTGTAGGTTCGGATGTGGCAGGTTACTCGGATGACAGGTGGTACACCACGGGATGTGTGGTGGGTTGTCTTCAGGTGGGAGCTTGAAGAGGGATACAAACCAGGAAACAGATTAGACAGAGTACAGGTACAGGTACAGTGCAGCTGTTTATCTCCAAGTGGGAGATTGTTAGGATTGTGGAGCTAAAAGCTTCACTGATGCAGACATGGAGGAGGTTTCAGAATGAGTTGCTGAGTGTCAGAAGTGTTTGGCGTTGGTCTGGCCAACCGGCGTCAGCAGGGTAAGACAGGAAGGCAACCGACGTCGGTCATGTATCGGCCGGCGTCGGTGACCCCAGGCAGACAGGGACCGACGTCGGTCGCCTGTGTGGTTCGACTGCGAGCTATTTACGGGCAGTTAGCTAACGAACCAAGAGTTTGCATGATGAGTGCTAATTTTAGACTCATAGCTGCGGATCTAATTATTGTAATTAGATGTCTAATCATTGTTTGGATGAGATCTATATAATAGACTCATGGTTGTATTGTAAAAGTGTGCTAGGGAGTAAGAGAGCATAATTATAAGCTCCTTCTGTGTGTGAGGTAGAGCTATGGTGCGTTCCTCCTAGTGCCACAGTACCAGGTGTGTTGGTGCTGGATTGGAGAGCCAGCTGGGTTCTTCAATAAGTAAGATCGTTGATCTGCAGGTGTATGTGTGTGCAAGGTCGAGGTTCACAGGTGATTGGAACCATTGCTTGACTTGCAGGTGTGCAAGGTCATACAGACAGCAACACTACAGGGAGCAGTATCAGGCAGGATCTACTTGGAGTACAGGTGTGTACTCGGATAGAGCAAGAGGAAGGCAAGGCAGTTCCTTCCATAAGTATGGTCTGTTGAATTGCAGGTTGTTGCAGATTCATGGGAGATCTACTTGAAGTACATTGAGTACTTGTGGAGCACGTGGAGTGCTTGTGGAGTGCGTGGAGCACTTGTGGTGTGCGTGGAGCACGGGGAGGTGAACACCAACTCTGTATTTGAGTTGGGTGTTGGGACCTATGAGAGGGAGAGCTTTGGAGAGAAGAATTACTGTTCACTTGAGGTGTGGGAAACCTCTGTAAGGTGGCGGAGAAGAAGTGGCATCTTCTTTATTGTATTCTTTTCTGTATAAAGTGTTAATACAATTTGGTATTGTCTCTCATATGCTGTGTTATTCTGAATTCTAGTTACTTGGTGATCTGGTTAATTTCCGCATATTAAGTTGCTTGGTATTAGTAATCAAATTGTGTGCTTCCGGTGTACACCCTCTCCCAACAAGTGGTATCAGAGCATGTTTGTTGTTCTAGATCCCCAACACAATATCATCATTTATCCTAACACTAAACCTATATAATAAAAATAACAAAAATTTCCTCCTAAAGTTTCCAATTTATGGCATAAAGAAATCATTAAAATTATTAATGATAAATTTATAAATCCTATGGAATATTTATAATGTGTCTCAAACATTATCTATATTCAAAAAAAGTCACCATGGTCATTCACATTTGCATCCATTTTTGTAACCTCAATCTTAATTATCCCAAGGATAACTTCCATTTACCTTCCATAGATGCCATAATTTATTCCACTTATAGATATGAAATTTTATCCCTTATGGATGGTTTTTTAGGATATAATCAAATTAACATTTCTATTAAAGATCAACATAAGACAACTTTCACCATGGAATGGGACACTTATTATTATATTAAAATGCCCTTCGGTATTAAAAAAAGGTAACTAACCTTATCCATAAATTATTATGATATGACCCACATTTTCCATGACCTTATCCATAATATTATGTAAACCTATGTGGATTACCTCATTTCAAAGTTTAAAATCCATAAAACTCATCATTTTTATCTTTTTATCATCTTTGATCTCTCATCAAATATAAAGTTAGACTAAACCTATACAAATTTTTCTCTAGCATCACATATAGAAAATTTATAGGGTTCTTAGTATCTCTTCATGGTATTGATTTTTATATGACTAGGATCAATTTTATTATCAACATACCTATCCCTCATTCCATTCTAGATATTCATATTTACCATGGCAAGCTTGGAGTAATAAGATAATTTATCATTAAAATGTCTTATCGCATCTATTCTATTATTTCCATTATAATGAAAGGTAATGTTCTTGAATGGAAAGATCCTTATTATAAATAATTTTACAATATGATCAACCCACCCTTCATCTACCCTATAATGACCATCCTTTAATATTATATGCTTCTTCCACACCCATATTAGTTGGGATAATGTTTGTTGAATAAGATGATACCATAAGAATGTATGCCATCTATTATATCATCTGAGGTCTCATTGACTATGAAAAATGCTATACAAAATTAGAATGTGATTTCCTTGCTATATATTTTACCACTAAAAATCTGTCATTATATGTTTAAGAAAACAAGTTACATCATCATTCATTCTGATCCAATCTATCACTTCTCTAAATCCTTTCTCTATGGAGATAGAATTAGCAAATGGATGATCCTTACAATGGAATTTTATCTTCAAATTATTATGTAAAAATATATCAAATGAAAAATCATTACTGGCTAACTCATAACATCTCCCATACATACTACTAACCACATGTAAGAAATTCTCCCTCATTACAATATCCTATATATTGAAGTTCTTAATCAAGATTTAACTCTTAATTATTACTTCCATAATTTTACTACTAATATTGAATAAATTAATCTAGAAGAGTCTTTTATCCTTCCCTATACTACTAAATCTAAATTATTCATCAAAGAAATGCCTTAAATCAACATTGATCTACATGAGGATACTTGTAACCTTCATTATGATGGTGTAAAATCCATTCAAAGAGATAGGGAAATTTTAATACTCATTAGTACTCTTAGTAAAATCATCCCTTTAAAATTTTGACATATATTTTATGTCACTAACAACATGGAATAATATGGAGCATTAATTCTAGGCATGAGAGCAAAAATTAATTTAGACATTACATATTTGCATGCACTGGGAGACTCCCAACTCATCTACCAGTAGGTCAATGGTGATTATAAATGCAAAAGAAAAAATATCATTGATTATAATAAATTAACCACTACCCTTGACAAATAATTCACTTCTTTTACCATCGTGCCTATCCATAGAGATCAAAATTATATCATTGATTCACTTGATTATTTAGCATCTCTTTTTCATCCATATCAAGTTACTACTAATTATATATTTCTTTTCCAAATAATAAATTCCACATTGATGTTTTCACCATTCAATAGATTCCATGGTGTAAATATATCATTTAATTCCTTGATCATCAAACTTAGCCTTCAAACATGGATTCTTGTGAAAAGATTCAAATTTACAAATAGGGTTTCAAATATGTATTTTGATATAACACCATTTATTATCACAATGATTAAGATACCCTAATCCGCTGTGTTATGAAATAAGAGGTTCTTCCTCTCCTTGAACAAGCACATGAGGCATTTAAGGTGGTCACTTTGAAGGACATGCTACAATATGCAAATGCTTACATATGGGTTACTTTTGCCCTACTCTTGAAAATATGCCACAAAATTCACTAAAATATGTAGTCCTTGTAAATTTCATGATGATATAATCCATTCACCTCCAATCGAGATCCAAACTATGGATTCTCCCTAGCTATTCTAAATGTGGGGATTATGTCATAGGAAAACTACCTAGATCATAGGATGGGCATGTCTTTATCATAATGACTATTGAGTATTTTACCAAATGGTTTGAAATAATGGCTCCCAAAATTTTCACTAACACCACCATTTTTAAATTCATCCTCAATAAAATAATTTTCAATTTTGGAGTTCCCCATACTATCATTTTTGATAATGGCAATAATTTAAAAAATAAAGATATGAAACAAATTTGTACTAAATTTAGAATCAATCAAAAATGTTTCACACCCTACCATCCACAATTAAATGGCCAAAATGAGGTCAATAACAAAATTATCAATAAAATTTTCCAAAATACAATTTATGAAACTCACATGGATTGACATCTTCTTTTATATCACACTCTTTGGGCCTATCACACTAGCATATACACTATTATTGGGGTAACACCATTTTAACTAGTCTATGGTTTTGAATTAGTCCTCCCATTAAAATTCAAAACTCTCTCTCTTTATATATCTCTTAATGGTATCATACCTAATTTATAATTATATGAATCTCACATTTACACTCTTAATCTTCTTAACTAATGCCATCTTTCTACTTTACAATACAACTACCAATACAAGGCTCTCATCACCAAACAACATAATAAAAGGGTTAAAGTATGTAATTTAAATGTTGGTGATCTTGTCCTCAAATTATAATAAACCCATGACAAATAATATGAATACAGCCTAAAATTCTGGGTCATTTATTTATTCAAAGACATACCTTGTCCAAACACCTATCACCTTTAAAATAATGAAGGCCATGTTCTTAACTATCCCACCAATGCATAATTTTTAAAGAAGTATTTTCTTATATATTTATATTCTTCTCATAATTATTATATATTTATTTATACAATAGTTTCACTTTCCATAAATCTTAATTCCTTCTTTTGTTCATTTGTTCTCCCTCTTTTGTGAGTTGAAATGTAAGACCATGGATAGGACCTAACCTTCCTCATAAATACCATATTTCTCATTTATTTTTAAAATGATATGAGCTCCCTCTTGGGTTCATATTTTATGAGTTATAATGTAAGACCATGGATAGGACCAAGCCTTCCTCATAAAATCACCATCTTTAATTTAGTGTTCTTTTTCTAGAATGTGCTTGTAATGATTACAAGTTTATAATCTTTTATTCTCAACTTTAGATTTTTATTATTTTATAGATAAAATTTCCACAAAAATAAAGTGTTCTCATGTTTTCCTACACTTCCATCATTATTGTGATAAATAATCACACTTCCCTCTCATTGGATCCCTTTTTCACCTTTGTCACAGTTTTTGTGATTTTAAGTAATTTAAATTATTTCATGTTTCATTCCTTTCGATTTATTTTCCTTTAATTCCACTCTATATAAACCAAGGTAAAAGTTAATATATCCCTTTTATTTCACCTAAATTAAAAATAATATTAGACACCATGATCTCTCAGTTCTTTCTCTTAGCAACAAGTCCAAAGTCTTCAAATGATATTCATCTTTAGCACCCATGTTTGGTTCTCCAAATATGTATGCAATATGAATAGAAAAGTACATAAAAAATTTAAAATAAAAATCATTTGAAACAAAATACAATGATACAAAAGGCAACATACAAAGATAAAAGTAAAAATCACACTAAAAGACATGATTATTAACACATCTCCTATTTTTAATCAAAGCTCAAAATTCATAGTTGGCCTCATGATAGATTCAATGTCCATTAGGGTATGGTAGGCCTATAGATTGGAGTAGGATAATTCAATAAACTCTATGGTGCTACCTACATTATCATACAAGTACCCAATCTTTGTAGTAGACCAATGACTCTATAAGGGGTCTTGAGGAATGGGAAACACATTATGGGAAGGTAGGTCCATTTTAATTTTCATTCATATAGACTTCAAGGAATGATATTTTTACTTCATTTGATGACATAATATTTGTGTGGTTAGAATTTATTTAGAATCCTTAATGTTGAATGACCTCTTATATTGACAAACCTAATTTAAGTGTCTTGACTTTGATAAATAATTTCTCCACCTTGTTTTTTCCTTCATTTCCCCCTCCACCCATTTCATTTCCCCCATTTATAGGTACATGTGATACTAGATCTATTTTGCCACTTCTATATTTCATCTTCTTCACATTCTTACAACATTCTAGCACTACTTTATTTCAATTTTATCTATCCTTAGAAAAAACAATATTTGTGAGAAACTAGGGATTACTTTCATTATACCATGGCTTTAATTTTTATAATTATTTTGATTTAAATTTACCATTTTTCATTGTTGTAATTTTTTTTTGGACACTTAAGTCCATTTATATTTTCCTACACTTTTTACATTGATGATTGAGAAAGGATTGTTATTGCCCACTCGTCAATGGTATTTACAATTTTTTTATCCATCTATGGTTACATAATGATCATTAATCCATTAAAATTATTGTTTGATTACCATTTATGTCATGTATCCTAGGTATGACTTGGTGAGTTTTCCTTTCTCACTTAAGGTTTACTTTTTTGAGTTTTTTGGTCTTTAGTAACCTTGAATTTTTAGTTACCCAAGTTACTCAGAAATTTGACTTGGTGATTTGGTCCTAAATTAGAAATTGTCACCCCAGATTCCTAAAATTACAAGTACATTTGATCTACATATCATCAATTATCCTGGATTTATTTCATTTGTTTATTTTTGGTCTTTAGTTTTGCATCCTTGGTTTTGTTGAAAGTAGTCTTTGTGGCCTCCATGATCAAAACTACAAACACATCAGACAACCATGTAGTGATAAAGGTAAGTCAATCTATTCATTTATTACTTTTACTTTTAGTTATTTTATAATTTCAAAAACTACAATCTTATTTAGCTTCAATGTTGTGTGTTTCTATGTTCTTTTCTTGAAGTACCATCTCTTGTTACACTTGAATAACATGTGATGAGACTCATGTGGGGAATATGTATACACATAATACTTTCAAAATTTATCAATTACTAATGTTTTATCTCTTGAAAGAACCCATTGAGTCTTGATATCTCTTAGTACATGCCTTAAAGGGTGCACCAAGAAAGGGATGGACAAACCATTGGTGCTTTACAAGATCATTATCCCCTATAACAACACTTTATATCAGTTAAACCTTATCCTAAACACTTAAATAAGATTTTTATTCTCTATTTCACACTCCAACCATATTTTTCCTTCATTATCCCTTACCTAATCCTAAAATCCTTTTTGATGATTTATGATACACTATCATCCCCATCAAGCCTATATTCTAATTGATAAAAATCATTTATGGTATAGGTTAACCCCTATCCAACCTATACCAAGACATAATTTGTTTTTATCAATAAATATACATAGTCAATTGGGCTGACCCTATTGGCTAAACTTTAAAAAAGGTTTAGGGTTAGATTCAACTATATATACACATTCATTTTTTCCATTTCTTATTAAGATCTAGAGTTAATTATTCATTTGAGGTTCTTCACAATATGATCTTCCTCAATTATACTTGATTATTTATAGCTTAGGTTGTAAACTTGGAGAAGAATATTTTCATGTGTGAAAGTCTTGGATGCTTTGGCCTTTCTCAGTGATCCTTGCAAACCATGAAAACCTCTTTTAAAACACCTTTGGCCAAGGGAGATGATGAATATCTATGGTTTCATCTTTAAATTACATATATCTAACTTTAATCCCCTATTTTATAATATAGAAGTAGCATAAGTAATGGATTTTTAATATATTTCTCTCTTGATGCATTAAGGTTTTACCTATACATAACATAATTAGGATTACCTTATGCATGTTTAATTTTATGTTTACTAACCCCCATTTTATGCCATAGGATTTAGTGAGAAATATATTAGACTTTCCTTTAGTTGTCACTTACTTTTGTGAATATGAAAACATAATACTTAGCTAGGGTTATTTCATAGTTTTATTAAATTTCCCTTTGGATTAACTAGCATGGTCAAGGAACTCATTGACATGAACATGTGGATCCTAACTACATAAGTAGTGGTTAGGTTCAATTTTGATGATTGTCTCAATGTCATTTGTGTATTTATCATTTGGCATGAGATGTGAAATTATTTTTTAGTGTTGGGTCAAATGATTCAAAATTGAGGGATTTCAAATTAGTGGTTTTCACTTGTATGAGCCTTTTTGTAGATGCAAGATTCTTATTTTGATTGGATTAGATTATAGTATCTATCCATGTTCTTTTATATTTTATTCATTATAGTTATGATCCATACCTATCTTTTGGGGAAAAATGGGCATGACATGTTATATAACCCATAAATATCATCTATAAGATCCATCAATAAATGGATTTAGTGGATTATTTTCATAAATTTGATGCATAGTAGCTTATGAATAAATTTTTTGAAAGAACATGAAAATTATTAAGTTTTCCATTATGTATATCATTTAGGTTTTTTACATGTGGTACAAAGGTCAACGCAAGGTTTTTGGGTAATAATTTCCAAGTTAATTCAGATCAGATGGTTTTTGACACATTATTTCTCAATATTAATTAAATTATAGATAATGTAAGTAGATGAAATTCATCAAAAAGTATGATTTTCACATTAATTATTTCAAGTGAAATAAAATTATATTTTTGAAGTACAAAACATATGCACATACATTGATGTGCTAATAAGACTCTTCTCTGATTTTAGGAATTTAGCCTTATAACAATAAATAACTAATCAAGATTTCAAATATAGATAATTAAAAATGTGGTGGAACGTAAGGTAAATAATTTTAAGAAAATAACCCTTCCTATTTAAGTTAATGTATCCCTAGTTAATTAGAACATTTTTCAATGTTTGGAGAACTTGAAATGGGATGGTGGGGATTCAAAACTCTCTTCAGATAATACCCAACCGTATTTTATAAAAACATTAGAACCATAAAGATAAATTATTTTAAAATATAAGGGGCTTGTATCTCAAATACTTTCCTTAGCAATTATCTCCCCTTGCTTTAAGTAGATAAAGGAAAAAATTAAGAAGGCAACTCCTTCTAAGGTGTGCAAAAAATAGTCAGATATTGGATCCAAGAATAAGATAGGTTGTTATAACAATGAAAAATCTAGAAAGAACCATATAGAATTTGACATTGATGAGTGTTCTCAATCTATGCTAGAGCTCAAGAAAATAAGAAAATTTTCTATATAGTGAAACAAACAAGATACATGAATATTTTTTCATGGAATATCAAAGGTTTGAGCCACGTTAGTAAACATAAAACTTTTAGGTATCTTATAAGAATCAATATGCCAAGTATTTTATCAATATAAGAAACTAAAATGGTGAATAGTGTATTGAAGAAAACCAAAAATGAAATTTAGAAGGAAGTGAAGGTCACCAATATTAGCTTAGTAGGCATTTTAGGAGGCATCACTACATTATGGGATGATAATGAGATAAATGTGATATTTTTAAAAAAATACTCATCATTTAGCTATTTTATTTATTGATAAGAGTTAATATGTTTCTTATATTCTTTTGAATATATATGCTCTAAAAATTTTATTTCTCGTAGAATATTTTAGAATGATCTTGGTTCATTTAGAATAAATTGTGTTATGTTGCTTGGGTATTTTAATAATCCCATCAATTTTATAGAGAAAAAAGGGGTGAAAACCTTATCAAACAACATGGATGACCCAAATGATTTTATTTTGATTAATGGGATAGTTTATGGTGAGATTAGAGGATAAACTTTTACTTAGTTAAATAGGAGGTTCGTGAAAAGTATTATTCAAATTTGACTCAATAGAGTCCTCATCTCCTTTGATTGGTTAGTTTTTCAAGATTTTTGCTTATCCTCACTTCCAAGGATTGAATTAGATCATAATAATCTAGTTATCAATGTTATAACTAGATTCAAAACTTAGATTTATCCCTTAAAATTTAAATAAATGTGGTTTTCTCATCCAAATTTGATTGATATAATAAAGGATTTGTAAAAACTTGTCTATTCTTGCTCAAAAGTTGAAAAATATCAAGAAAATGGTTTAATTATGGAATTGTGGGGTCTTTAAGAATATATTCCATCAAAAAGAGGGTATTATCTCATATATGTATCTCCTTGAATGTTTTATTAAATCTAATGGCCTAAATTAGTAGAATCTTTATAAGGAAAAGGTTCTCTTGGATAGCTATCACTCCATCTTGGAATGGGAGTAATCTTTTTGGAAACAAAAATCTCATGCCATTTGGTTGAAATATGGAGATAGAAATATTATTATTTTATATTTAGATACTATCAAGCATATAAGTCAGAATATAATATTTGAAACTACTAAGGATGATGGTTATTAACATAATTATCCTCTCATCATTTAATAAGAGTTGTTGGTTTATTCAAATATCTCTTTTTTATTAACTTACCTCTTGATAGAAATATAAATATGGAGTTTTTATAATATGTTCCTTCTATTATATTTCAAAATGATAATGTTAACCTACTGTAATTTGTCATAGAGGAAATAGAGGCTATTGTAATCTTTATAAACAATGATAGAGCCCCATGTTTGGATGGCTTTCCTATAGAATTATTTTATAGTTTTTGGGAAATTATAAAACATGATTTATGGGTTTATACAAATGAATTTTTATCATCTAGAAATTTTTTTAGGGCATTTAATAACACCTCCATTGATCTAATTTGTAAGAAAAATGGATACTCTAATTTTAAAGACTTTCATCCTATAATCATGTTCAATTATATTTAAATTATTTTTACTAATATTCTTACAATGATAATTCATCCTTTGATTGACAAAAATATTTTTATTAATCAAGGTGGGTACATATTTAGAAGACAAATATAAGATGGAATTATGGTCATTCATAAAACTATGCATTCCATAAAAGAAATCAAGAAAGAAGGTATGATTTTAAAAATTGATATGACCAAAGTTTATGATAGTGTTTACTAGGGCTTCTTGGTTATGGTTTTAGAAAATTTTGATTTTCATAATCATATTAGATTATTGATATAGAACTATGTTCCACTACCATGTTTTCCACAATCATCAATGGATTTCCATTTGTTTCTTTTTGGTAGTTCTCATTATATCAGACATGGTGACCCCTTATCATTATTATTATTTATTATTATGGTATAATCTTTTATTAAAAGTATTTTGGTAGTGCAAAGGCAAGTAATTTTGAAAGGCTTCCAACATACCACTAACACTTAGCCTATTCTTCATCAATAATTCATTGATGATATGATCACTCTCGTCATTGCTTAGGTTAGAGATTAAAGGGAACTCAAAATAATTCTTAATGAATCTACTAATATTTCCAAGCAATTGGTGAATTTATCTAAGAGATCCTCATTTTTTTAATTAAAACTCTTAGTCCTAGATAGATTAAAATTGTTCACATACTTAATTACCATATTAATAAACTTCCTTTGATCTATTTGGGTATGCCATTGTTTAAGGGAAGAATGTCTATATACTTATGAAATCTTCTTATTGAGTGATTTCAAAGAAAGATTTTACCATGTAAAGGTGTCAATTTTTCTCAGGTTAGGAAATTACTGTTAATTAAGAGTGTTTTACAAAGCCTTTCTATTTACCTCATATATCTATTCAAAATGTGTATGATTATTTAGGAAAAATTTGATATAACACAAAAAAATTTCTTATGGATGGGGGTTGAGGATAAACAAAAGTTCTCTCTAGTAGCTTGGGAAAATGTGTTTCTTTCAAGGCATTATCGAGGTATGGGTATTAGGAAATTCTCCTTTATTAATAAGGTGTTGGTCACTAAATTATGTTGAATATTTCTTAAGGAATCCAATCAATGGTCTAATATTTTTTTTCTAAATATCTTGTGAATAGACCACCTAATACTATTTTGACATTTTATTTCTTCATCAATGGTTCTTATATTTAGAATTTCTTCACCAGGAATAGGGATAAAAATTTTAAAGGTTAAAAATGGAAGTGGGTAATGGTCTAAATATAAAATTTTAGAAGGATCCATGGATTTTTAATCATAATTTGGATGAAATTCAACCATGGCACCAAATAATCCATTAAATTAGATAATAAATTGGTTAAATGGTAGCTAACTATGTTCAAGTCAATAATGGTAGGTAGAGCTGGAAAACTCTTTATATTGACAATTATAATGTTAATATCACCACTATAGTTTTGGACCAAAATATCCTTATTAAAGGCATTCACATTATTAATCTTTAAAAGGAGAATGAGATAATTTAGGATGATTTAGTGAATATTAACTACAAATGGAAACTAAAATGAAAAATATAGCTATATGAAGTTATGGCCTTAGAATTCATAACTTAGTCCTCTGGCTAAATCCTAAGACAAAAATATTATCCCCAAAATTAACATTTTTTAAGGGCTTGGAGTGAAAAATATTATTCTAATTATGGACAATCTCGATAAAATAAATAAATTCTCCACATATTTTAGAATGTAGTTTTTCTTTCAATATATGTGGAATAATGTGTGAAAATTTCCACATTTAATGGGCTCATCTTTATTCCATTTTTTCTACTTGGAAAGCTTGGTCTACTCCTTTCATCAATCAAGAACTCAAATAACTATGGTTCCTTACATTCCCTCATATTCTATGAGGGTCATGTAAGGATCATAAAAACAAAAAATTTAGGGATTGTAAGGTCTCATTTTAAAGAGTGTGTAGAAATATTATATCTCTATTATCAAATAATTTTAAGAGTATCATATGGGGTAAGAAACAACCTTTTTGTCTTTCTGAATAGTCCTTGATAAGGAGTGGTAGCTCTCTTTATAAAATATGACTTTGGTAGATCCAAAGTTTATCATGAGTAATAACATCAAATGGATTTACCCTTAACCTATATGGCTAAAATTAAATTTTGATGGAGATTCAAAAGTAAAACCTAGACTTTTAGGAGGAGGAGGATTAAGATAGGATGATCATGGAGTTTTCATTTTTACCTATGAAAGATGCATGAGATTTCAAACTAATAATTTCTCTAAGGCCTTAGCTACCCTATGGGGTGTAAAATTGGTTCTAGATCTTGGATTTTCAAAATATATTCATTGAGGGGGACTCTCTCAACATTATCAATTGCATTAAAAATAAAAATTTTGTGAGCTGGTCCATCTCACAAATCATTGATGAAATTTCTCATCTAAGTTACATCTTCCAAAAACTAAAATTTAATATATATACCATGAGGGGAGCATGATACCAGATTTATTTACTAATATAAGATTAATGGTTCCTCAATTTAATATTTATAATAAGGTAGAGAAATTAATAGACCATATAAATGATATCATCAAAAAATAAAAACCTAATATCAATCCCTCAAGTTTGGATGGTCTTGTTTGATGGAATATTTAAACATGATTATAATAATAATGATTAAAAGATTAATGGGGTTGAGTGTTCATATGAAAATAACCATCATTACTTTGTCATCTTGATAAGTAATTTCTCTATAATTACTAATTATAGAATTTACAATATGTGTTGGAACATTAATGAGACTCATTTTTACAATTACAAGATTGAAATGCAATCTAGTATTCACTCTAAATTAGGAGGTTGGCTGAAAAAGGTTAAACCAATGTTTGTAGCTAAGATATGAGATATTATGTCACTATGGAATGTTTTACACATTAGAGGCTTGAATACCTTCATTTATCACATTAGTGGGTATGTTAAATATCTCTCCATGAAATTTACATTGAATTGGATCTCAGAGTAGTCAATGTTGAGAATGTCTTGGTTGAAATTATAGAAGGATTATCTCAAAGGTAAATGGTCTTAATATTAAAAACACCAAATACATCAAATTGAGTAAATATTTTAAAGAGGATAATGGGAAATTTTTAGTTGGTGATGCTTACTTAACTAATTATCAAGGGTGTTTTAGAAGAAAGCACTTTCCAGTTCCTTATAATGATGTGGCTGAGTAAGTGATGAGGTATGTCACCCTTGATGGTTGGTCCATAGTTGTTCATTTCTACAATTTTTTAATTTTGAACTATATTTATCATAATATTCATATTTGTATTATGTTATGCATCCTCCATTCACTAGAAAGTTAAATTATGGATGTTAAAAATGGTAAGAAAAGAGTTCCCCTTCACTAAGCTATGATTTTCCTCATTTATAACTTCTTCAATGTCATGAATCCTACTCCTAGGTCAATTTATAAGATGGGGTCAAAGAAGTCTATCCCTAATTATAAATCTAAAAGAATCCTGAGAAGTGGCTCAAATCCAAATCCCAATAAGGAGGTTGGTTTTAATCTATCCCCGTAGATTATTAGATTGGTTAGGAATGGGGTAGACCTTCAAACTGATGACTCGATTATTAAAGAGAAGGACATTAATGATAATTCAACTGACCCTATTTTCAATATATTTATAGTGAATACCCAATTCACTAGAGAGATAAAGTTTTGTATAATCTAACATAAGCTTTAGAAAAGCTTAATGTGTATGGTAAATTGGTTGGTGAGACCTCCCACATAAACCATTCCCAATAAGATTTAGACTCTTTTAAAGATTCCATAAAAAATAAAGATAAATTGGACTAGATTGGTGATGAGGTTGATATTCATAAATACTTCCTTCTATGGTTCATTAAGGATCACTCTCACTTGAATAATCAAATCAATAAAATTAATTTGAATTATGGTCTATATTGCACCAAGGAGAAGTAGGTGGAAATGAATACCTAGATTGATTATCTTACTAAAAAAATGAATAAGATTGAGACGGAGAACAAAGACCTCAAAGAAAAGATCAATAATATTGTGAGTTAGAACAAGGAGACCATTACCAATTCCATGTAAAATATGGAGGGTCTATATATTATCTTTAATACTGAAAATTACACATTGAAGATAAACACCCTAACAAGAAGCTTAAAGGCATTTCTATGAATGAATATGATCACAACCTTACCAACACTCTAGGAATGAAGATCAAGAGCATGACTGAAGGATGGACTAAGGCCTGTGAGGATCGGAATAACACCAATTATTATTTTTTAATTTATGTTTCTATGCTACTTTTCTATTAGGTTTTGGTTATTTCCATTTTATTTGTTTTTTTGTCTATATTTTCTCAATCTTTCTAATTTTATTTGGTCTTTGACCAAGCCTAATGTTATTTTGTATGGGTAGGGTCCCTTTTAAAACCCACTTATAACTTTAATAAAAACTAATGAAATTTATCTTGAAATAAAAAAAGATAGTTTAAAGACCTTGATGATGATGTGAAAAACTAGAATATTAGTTTTATTATTATTATTTAAGAGTATTTAAAATAAAAATTAGTGTACATACATCATGTTATTTAAGGTATTAGGTACTTGATAAATTACACAATGATTCATACTATGCTAATCAAAGCATAAATAATGAAACATGAGAAGAAACAATACTATAATTGATAGTTTCTTAAATAATACATGGAAAACTCAAATCCCAACATGTAAAGGATCAAAGATATCATCATGGGGACAAAATATAAATGGGTTGATATATCCATGGATTTAATAGTAAAACTACCTAAGACTCTAAACTGACATGATACAAACATTGTGATATCTAACAATTTAACTAAATTTGCACACTTAATACCCAAAATATTGTGATCTTAAACTAACACTAAGGATTGTGAAATAAATAGTAATAATTATTGGTGTATCAAAATTTGATATCTTAAATAAAAATAAATTGTTCACTTCTTGATTTTGGAAAACTTTAAAATCATATTTTAGAAAAGTTTGAATTTATATTTGATTTATCATATGGATATATATGGAAAAACTAAATGAGTCGATTAAATGGTTAAAGACATATTAAGGAGTTATGTGATGGATTAACCAACTAAGTGGTAATATTATTTATCTATGGTAGAGTTTTCATAAAAAATATTTATCAATTTTTTTAAAGATGACACATTTTTTGTAACTTTATGTAAAAAAGTGTAGAATGCCTCTTAGTTTATATGGATTATATCTTTTGGTTATAATTTCATCTAATAAGTTTTTTGACTATGGCACTTAAATGAAATTGATTTAAAAAAGTATAAAAAATTCCACAAATCATCATAAAAAAATATGAAAATTTAAAGAAAATACCATGGTAATTTTAAATAGGTGAAATGTTTTACTTATGTTTTTTCCAAATAAATTTTTTAATTAATCTTAGCACAGATTCCATGTTATATTTATAGTTCATTAGATAATTTCATACTTTGGAAAAATATAAATTGCATGGCTTTTCAACTAGATCTTCCCCTATATTTACCATAGATACATGATGTATTTCTTATTTATTTACTTATAATTTAAATATATAATCCATCTCATGTTATTGATTGTAAGAAAATTAATGTGTAAGACAAGAGACAATTAAAATGGACCAAGTATTAATTATAGACCAATATAAAAACATTAAGTTACAAAATCAACATATTCATCAAGTGTTGGTCCAATGAGACAAACACATTGAATAGAGTCCTATGAGGGAAGATGATTTTTTTGATAGATATTTGGGGCAATAACCCTCACTCATATAAAGAGAGATAGAAAAATAAATTGAAGGTGGTGTTATAGTAAGACAAAAATAACCAACCTCAAATAAATCTCAAAGGGAATGCAACCAAAGTAACAAGGGATAGATTTTGAGATCACATAGAGAATTTTTTAACAAAATGAGCAATCAATAAGAAATAAAGAAATGAAATACTAGGAAGAAAGAGACTTCATATGAGAGAGATCGTAGGTTGGATCCAAATGAGTAGAAAATCCTTCATCTTCTCTTTTACACTTAACTAGTGAAAACACACTACCTAGACCAAATTCATCCACCATAGATTACATATGCTCTTGCATGATCTTAAAAAATGAAACCCTATGGAAATTTAAGATACCATTGATAGAAAATATGGTCTACTCCTCCATAGCTTTCATAACATCTCTACTATAAAAAATTTCCAACAATGATTATGTTTCTAAATCCAAGGGTTCTAAATTAAAATGTTCAATATACCAAGCCAAAGATGAAAAATATTCCTTCATTTTTTCATGGATAAATCAAGAGAGCTGACACACAATGGACCATCTACATGTACCTTCAAAAATTCATAAAATTTATCATAATGTTATTCTAGTTCATGAAAAATAAATAGGGGATCTACACCCAAGCATTATGATCTAGAGAAAAATAAATATGGACTAGCCACCTCCAATAATTAATTTAGTCAATTTACAAAAATACCACAAAGTTATTTCCAAACCAATGTCTCCACTACAAACCTTACCACCTCAACATTTCTGACAACATCTAGAAATTTAGTATCAAAGATGGACACTACATTGGTCTTATTCCTCTAGAAAATATGCATATATTCATCATCAATTACGTCCTTGATGGAATCCATGATCTCCACCTTCAATATCTATAAAATTGGCCTAAATCAATAAATAAATACATTATCATATAAATCTATATCTGTTTTATCTACATGGAGATAAAGAATGAACTCAATGAGATCAATGGTTTATGTTGCTAAATGTTTTGTCATTAATACAACACATCACCAAAAATGATGCAGAGAATAATTTAATAACACATTTTCCCTCGATTAAAAAACTCAAAAAAACTATCCATTTCATCAAGATACCACACACCAAAGTACATGAAATATAATAAATGAAAATTTATATAAGTAATCTACACAAGATTTCCATAATATGGTGAAATGATGAAGGGGAAAAAGATATTAAAAATTATAAGCATGTCTAGACATGACCACCTTCCATACTCATTATCTATCACCACCTGACGTAATTATTCATCCCCAATTGTAAATAAATTTTACCTAATTATTAGTATCCTTAAAGAAATGAGAAATGTACCATGACACCATCTCATCCAAAAGGGGCCATGCCACATTGATGATATTATTTACTTTCTATGCCTTAGCTTATCATTTTTGGATAACATCCACAATGGTTTTGGAATCACCATCAATCATCAAATTCTCAATGTGATACAATTGAGATAACTAAATACCCAAGACTATCAATTGGGACATAGCCTAATTTTTCGTTCCATCTTGAATCCTAGTATATGAAGATTACATAAAAGAGGTATTATATTCCCTAATACTACACATAGTACCCAAAACTCCTAATTTCCCTCATATTAGATCATCAAAGTTTAATTTAGGAAAAAATTCATGGGATGGGACTGAAAAACTATGAGAAAAGTATGATAATTAACTCTAATTACTCTTGATCCATTAATGGGGTGGAGAATGATGAGAAACTAATTGGGTTTTATTTTCATTTATTGTGAGGATAGGTTATCATTATTCCTAAAAAATGATAAGAAATGACCTTAGAGATAACTATTTCTAGTTTAATTAGAAAATTTAATAAATGGATACCCATATTTTTGAATATATGGCTATTATGTTCTTTTCAAATAATCCAAATGAGGATGGATAGGTTTCCTAACCAAAGGGACCTAGAATCATTTCCCTCTCATCTTATATTCCAAGAAGAAAAACTAATAAATAATGAAGGAGAATGATACCACTACCAGATCACATTATTTCATAAATAATTTCAACAAGTAGATGCAAACGTATAGAAAATAAAAGGTGGTCAATGGTTTCTTCCTCTTTGAAACACATGTTTCATCTACAAGGGCCGTACCAGGCCATTTTATTGAGATAGTATTGCATCATATGCTTGTATTTGGGTCACTAATCAAGAAAAACACCATATTTTGGAAGCCCTGAGCTATTTTGACATAGAATATTAACATGGGGATAATGACCCTAATTAGCCACTATAATATGATACCCTAAATGAACTTTATATTCTCCAGAGCCTAAACCTATCTAGTAGATGGATTCCTTATTTCTTAAAAACACATTAAACTTATTCAAAATGGATCAAAACAACATATTTTTACTAAAAGAGATATGATAATTTTCAAGATTCTTAAATTTTCCAAAAACACTATAACTATACCTACCATTCTCAATATAATCACCATTTTTTCAAATAAGAATCAATAAATATAATCTATCTTCTTACAACTCCCTTAATTCACATAACATTTTGTGGTCATTCCATGATACATCCTATAAGTAAACCTTCTTACCATTATTAATGATCTATGGGATATGATTAATTACAAGATGACAATGGAAAATAAAGTTCAAAATATGAGATCAATTAGGTGGATAATCCATGGAGAGGATGTACACTAGATATTCTACACCTAAATAATTTTGTTGGATGATTTTGATACATAGAGCATATGGATCAAAAAACTCACTCCACACCAACTTGGACCCCAAAGTTGTATTTTATAGATTCATAATCTGAATTCTAGTTACATAATTTTTTGGGGGTGACATACTTTGTCCCACTTAACTAGATTTAATTTTCTAGTTTCATCACTACCTTACTAGATAAAATATCTATTGATTTGATTGATGTTATTGATGAATTTTATTAGAAGCCTAAAAACTAATAAAAGCTAAATCAACATGGCATTAAGTACATATTTAATTAGCATAGTCCTACCAACAAAAGAAAGAAATTTAACTTTCCACTAAGTTAGTTTCACTTAAGTGAACTCAACATATTTACCCAAAGGCTATATTTTCCATTAACAACAAAGAGGGGAACACCAAAATATTTGGAAAGTAGAAGACTGGTTATGAATTTTAAAAAGTGTGCTAATATAGTTTATTTCTATTTGGCAATGTTTAATATTGATAAAAGGTAAATCAACATGGCATTAAGTACATATTTAATTAGCATAGTCCTACCAACAAAGGATAGAAATTTACCTTTCCACTAAGTTAGTTTTCCTTAAGTGAACTCAACATATTTAACCAAAGGCCATATTTTCCATTAACAACAAAGAGGGGAACACTAAAATATTTGACAAGTAGAAGACCAGTTATGAATTTTAAATAGTGTACTAATATAGGTTGTTTCTATTTGGAAATGTTTAATATATTTTAGATTTATGATCATTGATATGTTGTCCAGAGGAAACAATACAATAATAAATTATTGAACTAAAAGAGGATGCCTCAATGGAATCATTTTCAAATAAAAATTTTTAGTCCATAAACTACTACTGAGATAGATTATCTACACCCTCCATTATGGTTAGTCCATTAATAAAAATTGAAGATTTATCTATTTAAATATACATGCTCAAGGTCTCTACCATCAAAATGATTAAAAATGGGGAAATTAGGTCCCCTTTACTAATTCCCTTTTTAGCATCAAATAATCCCATGGGACTTTCATTGAGAATAACAAAGCGCTTAGTGGTGAATATACAACTAAATATCCACTCACACTAATACTTATCAATGTTGAAGTGATCCAAGACTTTCATCATGAATCTTGAATTAAACTTATTACACACCTTACTAATGTACAAGTTGATAATCATGATCTATTTGTGTTTCAAAGAATGTATAATCCCATGAAAAAAAACAATACCATCTTGAATGTGATGGCCTGTGATAAACTGCTCATACATTATGGAGATAAGGAGTGAAATAAAAGACTTTAATTTGAATTATATTGCATTAGAGATGATATTATAAATGGTATTACATAGAAAAATTTGTTTGAAATCACCAAAATTTGTATGAGAATTCCATTTTATAATTAGCGTAAAAAAGGTGTAATTGACATCTATGCTTATATTTTTCACTTGTTTTTAGTATTTCACTACAATATTAACTTGTTCCCCAATAATGGTCCAAAAGGATTGGAAGAATTTTTTAGAAATTAAATTAAGGTCCAGAGATTTTTATTTATTCATATCAAACACCACCTTTGAAACCTCATATTGGGTGAAACAAGAAACTAGAAGGTCATTATGTTGACTCATGACTAGATATGGGATGACATTGAAAAGATTCTCTCAATATCTCTAATTTGAAGCATCAAGACAAGCTAAAAGGATTGAAAATAACCTAATTGTTTCATTTTTAATTTTAGAATTAGAATCCAAGGTCAATCTATTTTCATCCATGATCTTTGAGATTATATTGTTTATCCTTTTGGACCTCTTAGAATTATGAAAAAATTTAAGTGTTCTGATCATGTTCTTTCAACTAGGTTTTTCTAGATTTCTATTTCCAATATATTTATTCTCTGATATGTAATTATTCAATCTCCACTAGGAGTGAGTGATCTTACGTATACATTTCTACATTCATCCCAAAAAATTTAAACTTCTTGTTTAATTCATGTAGATCCACTTACATTCTTTTGCTTTTCTTAAAAATAATTTTGAAATGAGTCTTGTTCCAATGTTTGAAGCGGGTTTTGATGAAAATGAGTTTTTTAAGAAACATATGCATATAGTTACCTTTTTAAAATGGATAAGATATCCACCAAAATTTCACTATTTTTAAATATAAATATATCTCTTAACCAAATTATATTTAATTTGAAAGGGCATAGGGGGATTCTTTATCCTCTAAGATTTAAAAGTCAATATGATCATGGTCATAACCTAACATAGGAAAAATGCAATTCTCAAAGATGTAAGAAGAAATTAACCATTGAGGGTTAATAAAGAATCAATCTAATATTTGTTGTAATGTTGTTGTGACTTTTATTTCATTTGGTCTATGTGTAAATTCACTTCTTTGAAACTATATCCACAAGCCCTAAATAATCAACAAATAATTTAATATCTTTCTAGGATGAAATAGGTCTTTTCATGCCTCGCCAATTATAATTTGAGGTGAGAATTGTATTCAATTATCACTCTCCCTAGAGTGAATTTATCATTCATATATGTGGATATTATGTGTATGAATTCTATCCAGAATTGGCACTTAAGCTATAGATTGTTGGGTCCATAGACAATGAAGAATAAAAACACTATGTTATATGATAGGTTATGGATCTTACTCTAGTTCTAGTTATCATTGTGACATAAAGGTGTCACTTATAATTTGAATAGTTTAAAAAGAGTGGAAAATGCCCACAAATCACCAACTTAATCAATGAACCAAGATTTCCAATTAGACTAGCTTAGAAGGATAACTTCCTCCACCTCTTTCTTGACCAATTTGATTTCTTTGAGAAATATAATATTTGGGTGAAGTGGAGCAACCTAAATTTTTAGCAATCACCTCTTTTAAGGATCAATGTTTCCCCTAACATTCCAAGTAATAATCTTTATGGGGAAGGAGAGGGACTTTCCACCCCTCAAATTATAGGATAAAAATGGTGATAGAATTATGATTCACCATAATCCTATGATTAATAATTAGTTTTAAGTTTTTTTTTACATACATTTTTTTTATTTTATTCCCAAAATTTGATTTAGCTAATGTACATTCCTATTTTGATATGGATATAAATTAATTTAATTTGAGGGCATCCTCTGAGTTGCTATCATCAATAAAAAAATTCTCAACATATAGTTACTCCACATCAATCCTTCTTCATCCTCAAAATTTTAATCAATAATCCCTTTAAGGCCTAGGGCTGCACTAGCTAAGACCACCTCCATTTATTGAAAAAAATATACATTCTTTCCTAAGGATGAATTCTCAATACCTTCCAATCCTTTTATATCACTTTAAATATCCTAATATAAAACAAGTTGACAAGAGGAAAGAGTGTTCAAAATATTAGAGGATTGAGTTACTATTATTTTTTAGCATTTACCATTGTTTATATTGAAGATGGATCCATAGGTTCATTAGAATGTTGATAAATCAGGATATGGTTGGGGAAAAGTTTGAAAGATTATGTAACCAATATCCCTTATTTATTTTTAATTATTCCAAGTCTAAGGAGTCGTTGATCTACCACATTTTCTTAACCTTTTATGCACCTTTTTTATAGGAGGGGTGAGACACTATGGGATACTCTTTAATTATAATACAAGTCTTGTGACATCCATAGAAATGGAAGGGAAGATCTTCTAGATTAATGTTTTGTACCCATTATATTCCAAAGGACTTTAGGATAATGGCCTCCAAGATATCAACTTCTAAGTCCATAATCACACAAATTATAGAATATGTAGCTAAAAATCCATCCAAAGTAATGGGATCAATAGATATGAAAATAAAATTAAGTTTCCATTTTCTTTAAGACTTGCCTCCCCCCTAGTATTTGATTGGAAAAACATAAAGACTAATCCACATTGGCATCTTAAAAGGTATCTTATTTTATGAATTAACCATACCTACATAGATATCCCTACCCTATTCAACATCTATAGGCCAAAGGAATGGATATAATCCATGGTTCCACCATCCTAATATGAGACTAAGGAAAAACCATTGGGTAAAAAATTGAAAATAAGATCAACTCCTAGTTTGTCAAGACCCAAGCCTCATCTTCCAAAATCATAGGCCATCTAGCTATTGATTTTAAGATCATGTCACATTTTTATAGATGTTGAAAATTATTATTCAAATAGGCATTGACCAAAACTAGGTCATGACTAGGGCTAATGATTAGGTTAGACCTGCTCAAAGAAACTACCAAAGGATTGGTAGAATCTATTGCCTTTACCCATTTTTGAGTTGATCAATATTCTCCATTGATAACCACACCCCTATAACATGAGGGTTAGAGTCAAATAGGGTTCTATCCTCATCTCCTAAATCAAGTGGGTCCTCCTCTATAAACTCCTAATCCTCACCCTCACCTCTTTCCTGCATCCATATTTCCTTTTTACTGATATCCACTTAATCTTTATGTTTATTCATGCATCCCTTCATGGCCAATTTCACTTCTTTGTATTTCCTTACACCAGTCACCTTATTACATGCCATTTAAAAAATAACATATGTAATTATTAACCTAATTTTTTTTGCTTAACCCATAACATGTTGATATGCACACATAATATAAGGGAAGATTAAAATATTATGCTTATTACTTATCCTCAATTATGTGAATAATTAATATATTTGTGAATTATTTTTAAGGGAGAGGATATCATATCCCCTTATAAAGACTTATTGATTTACCAATATGTGAGCACAAATTTAGTTTTATGACTTTCTCATGGGTGAAATTTATTTTTTTATTAAATAATTGTTGTGTTTTCATTGATATTTAGATGGTACATTAATTTATTATCATTATAAGTGAATAGAGTTCAGTTGAGTATGTGATATGAATCTACTTGATGCATTTTATATTATTATATTTTTAGTTGTTTATTATGTATTATAGTTGTATATTATTCACCACCCAACATATGTCTTTGATGTGGACATGTATGGGAATAATTTGGGTCATGGTATGGTGGGAAAATGAGTAGTTTTGGGCTATATAAGACTACATATGCAATGTGTCTAGGTATTTGTACATTCACACATCATTTGGTATTGATTATTTTTATGTTTCTTTATTACATGTGTTTTGTGTTTCATAGTTTAGTAATGTGTACTTGTTATTATAACTTTGTTGTATGTGAATTTTTATCATGCCTTAAATTTTGACTATGAAATTCAAATTATCTATATATTGATTATTAGATTAATATTTATTAATGTAGATAAATGAAGGATATCAATTTACTAAATATATTATTATGAATTATTTTTCTTTTTGATTCTTAAGTTTATGATTGGACTTATTTTGGATGATTTGAATAAAAAATTAGTCTTGGCCTTGAGACATGTATTTATTATTGATTTAATATTTGTTTTAAATATTTAAAACTATTATAAAGAATGTTTTTTGACTTTAGTGGAGGTATTTTTTATTTTTATATAGCTTGTTGATTAGTAAATTTAAAAGGTTCAAATTTGTACTTTTGTAAATGTTTATTTTTCAAGCATTAGAGGTATCTTTACATTATTTTGAATAACTTATTATTATTTTTAAATTATTGAGGATAGTGTCACATTCATTATATATGTAAAAATAATATACCACAAGGGAAATTGTAGCAAATAGTTTGCTAGGTTATTAAAAATATTTTTAAAAAATATCCCATTAAGCTAGAAAATATATATTATATGAGATAATACCTAGTTCATATGACTTAAAATATCTCTAAGAGTAATGCCATATACCATGGATTAATAATAATCTAGAATATCATAGTTGATTAAATGTTTTGGATAATATTTAAAGAAATACATTATTATATGGGGGATGATAAGTTAAATTATTTTTCTATTAAAACATATTTTACCATCTATAATACTATTTATGGTTTATTTTGTAGTAAAAAATATTCCATAAGAAGTTATCGAGTAATTATAAACCTAAATGTAACCTTGGTTAAGGAAGGGTAAGAGTTGGGTTAGGATATGGATGAAGTTTTGTAAAATATATTTATAATTGTTATTACTTGGAATGGTCAATTGGTTAGGTGAAATTATTTAAAAATATTTAAATTACATTATTAGATATTCAATTTGTGTGGATGATGAACACCAACATTATGTCAAAATAGTATTTTCAAATACTCATCCTTTTTAATCCATTTTATGGATATATTGAAATAATTTTATATATTTATGTCATTTAGAAGTTTGGAATTATTTATACTTCTAGTTTTACTTTATATTTACTTGGAATAGTCCATTAGTTAGGTGAAATATTTAAATTACATTATTAGATCTTCAATTTGTGTAGACGATGAACACCAACATTATGTCAAAATAGTATTTTCTAATACTCATCATTTTTAATCCATTTTTTATGGATATATTGAAATAATTTTATATTGTTATGTCATTTAGAGGTTTGTAATTTTTATATTTCTAGGTTTGCTTTAGGTTTACTTGGCATAGTTAATTAGTTAGGTGAAATCATTTAAAAATATTTGAATTACATTATTATATCTTCAATTTGTGTGGAGGATGAACACCAAAATTATGTCAAAATACTATTTCCAAATACTCATCCTTTTTAATCAAATTTTTTATGGATATATTGACATAATTTTTTATGTTTAAATCATTTAGAGGAATTATTTATATTGCTTGGTTTACTTTAGATGATGAAGCTCAAACTTGAACTCTTGTAGACTTAATTGCAGTTTTCATAATTTAATTTAAAGAAATTCTATGAATAAAATAAGATATGATAGAGGATTGAATGGATGAGTATGTGGTTATTTTATAACTTTGGAAAATTAGGAAAACATAGAGGAAATAAAAAAACATGACCTATTCAATCTTAAATTTGAAACAAGAATGGTATTATATTATTTTAATAACCTTTTA